>JAUCNO010002201.1:0-13392 GCA_032353835.1 Enteromius viviparus
TAAAATAAGGTCCCTTAGCAACTGCCCAGCAACCGTGCAGTATCACTGCGTTTTTAAAATAGGCTTCAGTTAAGGGGAGAAAAGGAGTCCATAGCATCTTATCAGATGCAGTACTCGTTCCATGTCTAAGGGAACCTGGGTTACGGAAGTAACCCATACGTTTTGCTCCTTGTTGTAGAATTTTGCAAATTGTGTGGAAATTTTTATTTCAGAGTGTAAACAATCGTAAAAAACTGTTCTTTAAAAATCTTTATGCAGTTACATTATAAAACTGCAGCACACTCAATCCAATTAAATATTTTTAAAAACCAAGTTAAAACCTCTGATCTACAGAATGCTTGTGTGGTGGACTAGCTTGTGGTTAGATGTTTGCATGAGCATCAAGAAAGTATCATAAGTACATGCGTGTTTATGATTTTAGTGGCTTTAGGTTAGCATAAGTGCTGTCGACCTGGCTGGTATGAATTTTTTGGTACTAAAAAACAAGAAGAAAATAAAACGAGCATTTTAGGTGCAGCTGTCACTGAAGCTAAATGGACGTTCATATAGTTGAAACAGGGCAGCAAAAATCCTCACTGACAGAAATATATGTTCTGAGTTTTAAAGTTATGATGGTGGTTACCTGTAACTGGTTTGGGCCATGTTCTATAGCTTGCATCGGCTGTAGATCAGTGTTGAGTTGTGATCGTTCTGCCGACCTTCTTTTTCTAACAACAAACACTTTTACTAGTCCTAAAATGAAAGAGTGGTTCAATCAGATTTAGTATCTATCTTCAATCTAAGGATATTGTGGAAGTCACATGAATGGAAAAACAACAAAGTAAAGCTTCCACCAGAGAAGAACACCCTGATTATATTTTTACAGATAGCGGAAAATAACTCACCGATCACTACAATGAGCAGAAGACCGTTCATCAGAGCAGATATGATGATAATAATCTGATATTGTGTTTGATTCTGATTATCGATCTCCATCACTGTATGACAGTGATTGAAAGAGAAGAAAGTTTATTCAAGTAACATTTGTTGTTGTTTGATAATTGAAGTATTAAATGAACTCACCGTTGAAGTATATTCTGCTGCTGTTGCTGAGTTTTGGAGAACTGCTTGATTTCATACAGTAATAAACTCCTAAATCATCAGCAGTCACATTATTAATAACCAGACGATGTTTAAACTGCACTGAATATTTCTTTCTGTATGTTTTATTGAAGTAAAAAGGTGATGTTGGTGTTGAGAATGATTGTAGAATAACTGTCGGAGGATCTGCTGTTTTCAGTAAAATCCAGTAAACCTCATTTTCATCAAGATCACAGTTTATCGTCACATTTGATCCAGGATCAGTCAGAAGATCTGACACTGCAGACTGATAACAGATTAATATAGCTATAATAAGTAAAAAAGAAAAAGAAAGCAAACATCAGAATACCTGCTTGAAACAACTGTAAACTATAACAACAATATGACAAAGCAAATGCAAACAACATGTCATAAACTCACAGAGCTGAAGCTGAAGGATCTTCATGATGTTGCTGTGAATAAAACAGATAAATATAATGAAACCTTTCTCACTCCACAACTCTACAGGAGCTCTGATGCAAAGACAGAAAACAACAACAAAAAAACCCTCCCACATCAGTCAAAGTCAAGTTTCCTCCGACCACACTGTACACACTTTTTAACACCTAATGCTCCACCACGATCATAGCATTAATGTAAGCATGGGCATTTTCTGTTTTATAGTCACTGTTTTTCAGTCATATTTTAGTGATAAATGTAATAAACTGTATTAAAAAAATAATAATATTAGGTAAGCCCTCCTTAATAATGGGAAAATAAAGGGTTGAAGAGGGGTCTCATAGCAGTAGACAATCTTGGCCTGATTGTGGCTTCAAGCTGACGCTGTGTGTTTTATAGACAGGCCTACAGTTACTCAAACCAAAACCAAAGTCTGCAACATTTTTTGTTGCTTGAAAAGAAATAAAAATAAATAAATATGAAAAAATAAGCTTACTTCAGCTGGTTTCCAATATTTATCATTTTTATTCGGTTTAACTCTAAACTTAATATGATAGCAATTTACTGAACAAATCCATGGGTGTTAAAGTGCCCCTATTATGGATTTTTTATTTATTATATAAATAAAATTATTATAAGAAAATGAAAGTGTTTTTGACCTTGCATATATGCCAATTTTTATTTTAAAATATGTACCTGTCATAACACACAATAGAGGCACTTTAATGATGCAGCCTTTTTGTTTTTTCTGTAGCAAATGACACCAAGTTAAACAGACCTTTAACTTTACATCCGCTAGAGGGCAGCAGATGTTTGGTTTTGGTTCTACTCTATGTTTGTTGTCAGTAATGATGAGGATGAAGAGGACGATGATAATAATAATAATAATAATAATAATAATAGTTCAAACATATATGAAACACATCAACAGCTATTTGATAATATGCATATGATAATATAAGGCCTAATGCAAGCTATAAGTTCTACCCTTTTGTTTATTTATATATTTTAAGTTTTTCTGACGATCACACATGAGGTTATGTATAACTGGAATCTCTGCATTCAAGTCACATGACAATTTAAAGACACAATGCTCACTGACCTGCTCGTCCAGTTTTTTCCCCCTCCCATTAGAATACTACCATCTCACCAGCACTTTCATGTCACAATAAAAATGAAAGAGAGAAACTATGAAGCAAATCTTGGACTGAGCCCACATTTAACCAGAGAATGCACAGCACAGGTAATACAGATATTTTTATGTATTACTACTTTTAGGAGAGAGCAAAAGCTTTTCTGTTCTACATCTACTGATAAACAAATTAGAAAGGCAAATTCTCTCTCTCTGACTTGAAATACTACATGCTTGCTACTCTTACATCATTCAGAATAGTATTGACTTCGCTATCATATTCATGTAAGTCATTTACTTTTCCTTAATTAGTTTTAATCAAGATTGACTAACTCTTCTGCTTTTTAATGTATTATAAAGAATTACAAGTATTGCAATTTTATAACTTAAGGATTCAACAGAAATGTCATGCTAATCTATACAATACAAATCTTTGCTTTGGAGATTACAGTCATGTAGTAAGCTTTATCAAAGTAAACCAGAAATAAATCTCTGTAACTTTCTTGTAAGGTAGCACTGGTATTCATTTCATTAATTACAGTTATATACATCAACATTTAAAGTGGATAAAAACCTTTCATAAAAGTCCTAAAACCTAAAACCAAAATGTGTTCCTGTCTTAAGGCAACTCTGATGAAATTGCTCCACATCAAATATTGACTGTTACTGTATAAGATTAATTAATTCAACTAAACAGTCATATTTTTCCTAGCTGATTTATGAAAACAATTGTTGCAATTGCAATTGTTGTTTGATGCTGCTGATTTCAAATGTATAGCCTAATAGAAAAGTAATACTGCCTTTTCATCACTGTAATTTCATAACTCATTTCTCATGTATTATTACATATTTTCCCATATATCATGATCCATTTGGAGCGCTTCGAATCATTTTGCGATGCAATAACTCTGAGTTTCAAAAAGCTTGGTTGATACATTAAAAACATTTCATGGCATGACTCCTACTTGCATAAAAAGACGGATTTATCATGAGATTTTCAAAATTATCCCCCCTCTGCTTTTCTCACAAATCACACCCTGTGTATATATATATATATTTGTTTATATAGTTAATTTTCATTTATAAATAATTACTAAAAACTTTTGACAAACTGAAAATAATGCAGTTGATAAACAGCCTAAAGTTTTAATTATAAAGTAATGTGCAAGAAAGTAGCAGCAGCAGCATAATGAAGCCTTGTGTAAGTGTAACGGGAGAAAAGCTTTCACAATATCTTTCTATAGAAACTTTCAAATAAAAAGGTTTTATTTAGCAATCCAGGATTCAGATGACACACTCACTTCTGGAAATGTGATCAACGGCTTCACAAATGTTCCCCAAACAGGTGCAGCTGTCCATCCAAATAATTTTATTATATAGGTAGCAAATAAAAAGGGTTTATAGTTGAACATAACAATACAAAAGAACAAAATTGCATATTCTGTAGTAGATAACAGTAGAATGAGGACGTTGAGGCATTAGAAATCACATCCTGCTTCAAAAACACCTTAGCTGCGATTGAAAATGAAATTTTAAACTGTATATTCAGCATATGTTCACTCACTGTATATTCAAATGTATAGACACTGATCCGAATATGCATTTGCAGTTATAAAATTCAAATGTGCATTTTTGCTTTTTTTTTTTTTTTTTTTTTAACACACATCAATCATCATGTTACCACAGTTTTTATGTTTTATATTAAAATGCATTTTATACAATTATTACCAGAAACCCTGCAAAAAAAATAAATAATAATAATAATAATTTAGCATTAGGAAACAATATTCAGTAAAAAACACCTGAGATACAGAACTTCCACCTTGCCCCACCTTAGTTACTGAGGCTCAGTCGGACAAACAATAAATAGCTAACAATGATAGCTGCAGTATCCCAAGATGTTTTTGATAAATTCTAAACTGAGAAAGACCATCATTAAAGTGAAACTTAAGCGTTTCACAACCCTGTTCCTGGAGGCACAGCAACTGTGCACATTTTGGATGTCTCCCTTATCTGACCAATACATTTCTGGTCGTGGAATCTCTACTAATGAGCTGATTCAAGTGTGTTTGATTAGGAAAGGTGGGAAATGTGTAATGTTGGTGTGCCTACAGGAACAGGGTTGGGAAACACTGCCATAGAGGGATATGCAAATAAAAAATAAAAGCAAACAGAAGAAGTTTCATGTTACGGTCGTTACTATTGCAATGACAACATAAAGAATCAACATTGTTCATGCATTGCAAGTTAGGATTAAATTAATGTACATTTAAAGCGTTTAATATGAAGATACAATGAAATGTAGACCTTCTTTTATGTGTTTTTGCCCAACATTATAAAAGACGCAAGAACAGTCTGCTCTTTAGGTTTGTACTAGCATGGACTTACTAAGATAAACGTTAACGTGAGCTAGTTTTACTCAGAGACACCTTGCTAAAACGCAAGATGACATTAATTACAATTAATTTTAACTTAAGAGAGCAAGGCAGCCAGAAAATACAAATATTTATCTTAATTGGGACTGGAGGTGAACGCCTGGGGACATTTGGCTCTGTTTTGTTTGGGTTTAGGAAATGTAATAAAATAAATTCAATTTCCTATCCTCTCAAGATACCAGGAGTCAGTGCTCCACAGTCAGTACCACAGACACTTTATTGTAGCATAAACACCACCAAACTGATGCAAGCTAATGTGTCTCTGCATTGCTAAAACTCAAAAGTGTCAGAGTTCTGCTTCCTGTGCAGCTGATACTCAAATACCATTGGCTAATCTATACTGAAGGGGAGGGGCTTACCAGTAGGTCAGTTGTTAAGGCAGTAACACAATGGAAGGCACGTTCATTCTTTACCTTTTAAGATTTCCATTTTAAGCACTTCAAGAGTTCACTCTTTCATGCATTCATAATAATACAGTGCAAGAATATAACAAAAACTGAGCTCTTTACATCAGAAAGAACCAATGAAAGCTGTAACAATTCAGTCAAAAATAAAAGTGCCAGAAAATAAAAAAGTCAACATTTTAGACCCGTTTTTCATGAATGTTCTCCATCTCGTCACTCGTGAGAGAAGAGGCCGAGGGTGTTTTTTTTCTCTTTTGATATATGAAGTAACTGACTACTATGCCTACTACAATTAATATACCTATGATGATACTGCAGACCCAGAGAACAGTAGATGTCATCCCCTCGCCTGGTGCTGGTTTTCCACCTCCTTCGCTTGATTTGCTTCCATTTTCTGCTTTTGTTTCTGCCAAAAAATAAAATAAAAATATTGCTCACAATGTTACACACAACAGATCCATCTATACTGTACACACAACCAGCACTCAGACTGGAACAACAATAGTGCACTTTTTATTGAAAACTGTATGTCTTATTTAAAACTTCATATATACAGTATATAATTTTCATGCATTTTTACAAACCATTGATGTGCAGTAGTATAATCTTTTCCTCAGATGAATGTGAGATGAAGCAGCTGAACTCTCCTGCATCAGTGTGACTCAGATTGTTGAGTTTGATGGAGAAGTCTCCACTCGTATACTGATCATGGAAACTTTTAACTCTTGTCTTGTACTGCTTGTCCTGTTTCTCTAATGAATCCTCACCCTTGATTATATCAAACACAATCTTGTCATTTGTGTCTCTCCAATGAACATTAATGTCTTCTTTGGGAGGACGATCAGTTGAAGAGCACTGCAAGATGACAGAACCACCAACAAACCCCTCTTCTGTGACCTGCAGACACACTGAAATAGCAGAAATGTTAACCGTTAACAGTTTGGCAATTACATGTTATTTATTTATTTATTTATTCAAGTGTACCCATTAAACCCAATTTCAACTTTGATAAAAAAAAATAATAATATTTTATATTGATAATTATTTTATTAAATCCAGTCATTTGTTAATTTCCAGATATTTTTTTGTATACCAATAACATTTGGCAATTCTGAGTTAGCTCCACCCGTTTGCATGATGTCTCAGACAAAGACACCCCAAAACTTTGATGTTTCAGGACCCTTCAGAAAACCACACATTTCTGCAGTGTTCAGCCATTTTTTGATAAATATATCTTCATTCTAAGCAAAAAAAATAAATAAATCATGATTCTCATTTTATCCAGAATTGTGCAGCTCTATAGAGAGGCAAGACAAAGTCAGAATTGTGAAAAATAAAGTGAGAAATGCGAGTTGTAAAGTAAGAAATGCAAGCTACTGTGAGTACGGAAAGTATTCAGACCCCCTTAATTTTTCACTCTCTTATATTGCAGTAATTTGCTAAAATCGATAAACTTTTCTCATTAATGTTTTCACAGCACCAATATTGACAGGAAAACAAAGAATTGTTGACATTTTTGCAGATTTAATAAAAAAAAAAACCTGAAATATCACGTTTGCTGTGACACTCATATTTAACTCAGGTGCTGTTGATTTCTTCTGATCATCCCTGTTTGATTATACTGATTGGACTTGATTAGGAAAGCCGCACACCTGTCTATATAAGACCTTACAGCTCACAGCATGTCAGAGCGAATGAGAATCAAGAGGTCCAAGGAACTGTCTGAAGAGCTCAGAGACAGAATTGTAGCAAGGCACAAAATAAATTCTGCTGCACTTAAGGTTCCTAAGAGCAAAGTGGCCTCCGTAATCCTTAAATGGAAGACATTGTGAACGAGCTGGCCATCCGGCCGAAATGAGCTATCAGGGGAGAAGAGCCTTGGTGAGAGAGGTAAAGAAGAACCCAAAGATCACTGTGGCTGAGCTTCAGAGATTCAGTCGGGAGATGGGAGAAAGTTGTAGAGAGTCAACCATCACTGGAGCCCTCCACCGGTCGGGTTTCATGGCAGAGTGGCCCGACGGAAGCCTCTACTCAGTGCAAGACACATGAAAGCCTGCATGGAGTTTCCTACAAAACACCTGGAAGACTCCAGGATGGTGAAAAATTAGATTCTCTGGTCTGATAAGACCAAGATAGAAGTTTTTGGCCTTAATTCTAAGTGGTATGTGTGGAGAAGACTAGGCACCTGTCCAATACAGTCCCAACAGTGAAGCATGGTGGCAGCAGCATCATGCTGTGGGGGTGTTTTTCAGCTGCAGGTACAGGATGACTGGTTGCATTTGAGAGAAAGTTGAGTACAGGGATATCCTTTGACCAAATCCTTCTCCAGAGTGCTCAGGACTTAAGACAGGGCTAAAGTTTACCTTCCAACAAGACAATGACCCTAAAAAAAAATAAGGAGTGGCTTCTCAACAACTCTGTGACTGTTCTTGAATGAACCAGCCAGAGCTCTGACTTAAACCCAATTAAGCATCTCTACATAAACCTAAAAATGGCTATCCACCAACATTTACCATCCAACCTGACAGAACTGAAGAAGATCTGCAAGGAGGAATGGCACAAGATCCCCAAATCCATGTGTGAAAAACTTGCATCTTTCTCAAAAAGTCTCCTGGCTGTATTCGATCAAAAGGGTGCTTGTACTAAATACTGAGCAAAGCATCTGAATACTTAGGACCAGGTGATATTTCAGTTTCTCTTTTTCGATAAATCTGCAAAAATTCTTTTTTTTCTGTCAGTATGGGGTGTTGTGTGTACATTAATGAGGAAAAAAATGAACTTAAATGTTTTAGCAAATGGCTGCAATATAACAAAGAGTGAAACATGTAAAGGGGTCTGAATACTTTCTGTACCCACTGTATAAAGACAGAATTGCGGTCAGAATTGTGAGATTTAAAGTCACAATTAATTATGAAGCTGGTACATCTCGTGTGCAGCAGATCATAACAGCAAAAGCATGCTGTATTAAATACTAAAGATCCTTACCATGAAGGGGCTGAATAATTCTGAGATGGCAGTAATCATTAAAAGCTGCATCTTTTGGTTTGGGAAAACCACTTGAACCAGTCACTCTGTTGAGCTATTTAAATTACTTTTATTATTGGAAACAGCTGGAAGTAATACATTTGTCAATTAATGCGATTTGCAATGGGGGTGAAAAAATCTTGGTTCCAACTGTTTACACACAAAACAAAACTCCCACAAACATGAAGTCTGGCAAGGAAATCGACTAGTCGGTTATAATTCTATCACTAGTGTGTGCATAGAAAGATTATCTGTTAAGTTTGTAATTCAGACACTCACCTTTGTTTATCAGCGCTGCAAATATATAGACGAAGCATTGTAAACTGTAAAGACAGAAGAAATTGTTTTTAATTAGCTGAAAAAGTAGATAATGAAAAAAAATCATTAGGACATCAAGTAAAGAACATGTTCCATGAAAAAAAAAATGTTGTATATTTCCTACCATAAATATATCAACGTAATTCTGGATCAGTAATAAACACTGCTTAGAACTTTAGACAAACGTAAACTTTTTATATTTATTTCTTTAGTTGCACCCAATCACTGTCCTAATGCAAATGACTCAAGATGTAACTTTGCGTTCACACCAGACGCTATTCGCACATGGCTTTAACTAGTCCCAGACTAAATTGCATGTTTGAGGTGTTTCAGATGAAAATATCGTGCTTTATTCGCATGTAAAATTAACTTCACAACAGACGCAAATTTGCGTCATGAGATGGGCTTCTGCCAGGCGGCTCCAGTCTCGTGCACTTGTAAATATTGTTGTTATTGTGCCATGAAACACAGTTAAAGAGTAAGCGAGAATGTAGTTTTTAAAACACAAATCTGCGGTTTATTAAAAAAGAGAGCACCTATTTAAAAGTTTGCTTTGGCGATTTCGGAGCTGTGAGCTTGTGTGCTCAGTGCTCATGTATCCGCCGAGTGCAGCCTCACCGCGGCTAGTAATTCTGACACTTGCCTCCTGATGTCTACATTTTGTGGAGTTGGTCGGATTAACTTTATTCATGCAATTTAACAATATAACAACTATAATCTTGTTGTAACCTTATTCTAAAAATATTCTTGTTTTTATGTCTCCTGATGTCTCTGTAGTGGTTAAACATGAGGAAAATTCGTTTTGGGTATATCTAATAGGCAAACTTTGGTTAAATTAATCTATAATTATTTTCCTTTTTATCCGTTTCTATACAAGTACTAAGAGGTATCATACAGAAGATGATTTTTCCTCCACTTAATTCGCGTGAATCGAGATGCAGGATGTCTAATTGCATCTTTCCAGTGACTTAAAATGTATATCACTGGTACTTAACTATAAGACAACCTTTCAGTTTTGAGACCAAGATAAATGTTATGTTGTTGATTGATAAAATCTGGATTAAGGATATTTCATTTTTTATTTTGTTTTAATTTTAGTTTATTTTTCTTGATTGCCACCTTGTTGTGGTCAGGGGGTTTGCATGCCTCAGTGACCTTAGGACAAAATTCAATCCACTTCTTCAGGCTGGCTTTGGACACAGCTAACATAATTCAGCAAGGAAAATACTGTTACTATAAGCACAGGAAAGAAAACAGTGCTCGAAAATGATGTGTACACATGATGCCCCCTTCACATTTCTGACTGCCCCCTAATATGTGCAGGTCTAGAACCAGCCCTGATTACTATCAACCGCATTTGAACAAAAACAGCAGCACAAAATGCTAATGCTAATTAATGCTAATAACGCAAACAAGCCTAAAATTACATCAAGAGGACCTGCACAGTTCTGAACTGTAAAATGCATATAGCACAACAAGTTTTATGGACAATCGTCGATTATTGACATAACGTTACCCGACGCTCATGTTGTCCCAAAATAAATAGATTACACAGTAGTTTCTCTTCGACGAAGTTGTGCTGACTTCTCCAAAAAACCTACCAGCGGTTCTCGCGAGAGCCTTCGACATTTTAGCATTTTCCTTATTCAATATTGGTTCCATATGCTAACATTAGCATATTAGCAATTCTCGCGATACTTTAATGCCATACAACGATAGGTAGCTGTACGCTTTAGCTTGGACACATGTCCCTCTCTCGCGGTGTGAGCATAGACTGTAAAAAAAAATGGACGTAGTGTCCGGGTGTGAGACGTCACTTCAGACGTCACTTTGTAGGCAGATCAGCTGTTGGCGTCACACTGGTTCCCTCGACAAAAAGCAATAGGATTTTATCGTAAAAAAAAAAAAAAAGCTCTGGGTTCAAACATAGTTAAAACCACAAGTTGTCCATCAAGACAATCCTCACCAAATAATATAACCTTTATATTTTGGAAGCCAGAAAAGTACCAGAATTAAAAGCTAAATTCTAGTCTGCTAGCCTTAGCAGGTTGGCTGGTTTTAGCTGGTCTCCTAGACTGGTTTTAGCTGTTTTATTTTAGCACCACAGTCGCTCACCATCAACGTAACATGTTTAGTGAAAAGGATTTACTCTGCATATAAATTTGAATCCACTGTAAACGAAATAATCATAACAAAAGGACATGAAAGCACATATTTCTGTAGGCCACTGGAATTAATTTGAATAGTGCAGTGTACGAGCTGCCTTACATCTATATAACTAATCTAAAAATAATGTCCGCCATCTTGGAAAGGTTAACTTGACGTCCTTCACCTCACTGTAGATGCACACAGAGCCTTTAAGCATTCTGTGCCGGATTGTGGCATCTTTCAAATATTTAGTGTTTACTGTGGAGAATGACATCAGGTTGACGTATTACAATGTGGTGGACAGCTTATGTACAGCGGCCCATAGAAACAGTTAGGCATCTACGTACATATATTTAGTGGTGGCACAGCGTGGAATCTGGCACCCTAAAAAAATTAGCTTTGCCACCTTAAAGCAGAGAGGATCGGAGTGCAATGAGAGCGGAGCAAGGTGATGAGCAGAGATGGGCATTAATATATAGAAATGTATTTAAAATAAAAATACTGTGTAAACAATGTATTAAAATACAAATACAGTATTTTGTATTTTAAAAATACACAAAATTCATGTGAAATTGGCCATCAAGTGCAGGCATCTCTATTAGGCTGAAATATATCTGGACTAGTGGTGGGCATAGATTTTTTTTTTTTTTTAAATCAAGATCAACCTAGATTAATTATGAAATGAATCTAGATTAAAATGGCTCATTTGAATTCTGCCAAATGCATTCAGAATATGTGTGCTACCTAAATAATGACTAAGCAAAGCCCTATTCAGATTGGACTAGTTTTACAGGGGGTCGTTAGAGAAAGTTTTGCTTTACAGAGGTACTTGGTGATTTTAATGTCTGTGTTTTTCTCTCACAACCTCTGTAATAATTCTAGAGTTCAAATGCGATATTTATTTTTCACAACGTGTTTTCTTGTGTGTTTTGGCCAACGCGATATGCCGTAGATGCTCTTACAACACGCACATTTAATATATTTTGACATATGAAAGAAAAAAATAAAAACAAATAAATACACAGATCACGTTAAGACTAGCTTTTGTAATATCAGTATCAGATAAGATTACTCAAGTGCATTTCTGCACTCGGTTACATATTGTCACAAGCAGGGAGCGTGGAGACGTTTGGATTCCTTCGCAGATTGTTTATTTGAAGACACAGAGTGAGACAGGCAGGGTCAATAAGCTGCAAACAGGAATAGCGTAGAAAAAGCAAGAGAATAGTCAGTGTCCAGGCGTAGGTCGGTAAACAACAAATACAGTCCAGAGGGTAACACAGAGACGGTGTTCGAGAACAGGCGAGGTTGGTAACAGAAGATCAAACACAGAGATTTACACGGTGTAACAAAGCAAGAGGACGACATGCAAATGGACCGTGGCAACAAACAAACACTTCCGGGTTATGTGCACATAAAAGTTTGACCGACATGTCAAATAATCACAGTTCGTTTCGTTCAGTGTCACGTTTCAGAGCGTGAAAATGTCCCCACAACAACAGAACAGTGTGCCACGAGTCAGCAAAGAAAATCCTGAAAATCTGTTTAAAGCATATCTCTCCACTTTTTAACACCCACAAGCAATTATGGAGAGCCAAACACAATACTGAATCGGCCAGCTGCGATGTCAGTGTCTGTTGTTTCATGTTTGCTAGCAAACACGGCTGACCCCCTTCTCAGTTAGGTACTTCTCTTGATCTTCCATAATAGATAGGACAATAGATCCTGGACTTCTCTTAAAGATTCTATGCCGTGAACCTCGCATACTTTTGAAAATCCAACGTTTAACTGATCTTAATAAATGCTTATTGTCACTCATGTAAACACGACAGTTTTCTCTTCGGCAATCACACGGCAGACCAAAAATAAACGCGACACTCTCATCCCCCGGAAATCCAATAAAATTCAACCAATCATTAGATATGATTCTTTAGGGCAGGGCTGTTTAATTTGCAGCCTGCGGGCCAAATCCCTAAAATGAAAATTCTGTCATTGGTCACAAGCCTCCCAGTTTTCATCCAGTGATTAGTGTTAATTGTGACATCAAATTTGGATTCAGTTTTAGACAGAGTCTTTTTACTAAAAGGCCGTTTTAGTTTTAGTCATATTTTAATCATCTGAATTGTTTTTAGTCTTAGTCAACTAAACCTACAGTAAATTTAGTCTACTAAAATCTAATTGGTTTAGTTAAAGTGCAATGCATTTATTAAGCATTTCAACTTCCAAACACATTGGCCCAGTTTCACAAACGGGGCTTAGCTTAAGCCAGCACTACACTCAAAAAAATGATTCAGTTAATAACTTAATTTAGTTATGTAATCATGCATACTTATTTCCACGTAGGATTTTGTGTTTTATTTACATGAATAGAATTTGTTGTATTTATGCAAACTCTTTGCGTTGTGTTAACACA
>JAUCNO010002202.1:0-13389 GCA_032353835.1 Enteromius viviparus
GATAGATAGATAGATAGATAGATAGATAGATAGATAGATAGATAGATAGATAGATAGATAGATAGATAGATACTTAAGAACAGCAACATAGAACAAGATCATCTCTGAGAATCTGCTCACACAAACCCCCGGGGCCTGATGACTCTAGCTTCTGATTCCTCTGTGTGTGTGTGTCGAGGGAAGGTCATTGTATATTGACACACACATTCTTTCAAGTTTGTTCTGTGAAATGAGAACAAATATTGCCCCAGTGTATTGCTAATAATTTAAAATCTACCTTGCTCCTGTATCCAATGGTTACCGTATGAAAGCCCTCGTCACACAGCTGTAACATCTCTGTGAGGTGAAGCAGCCTGATCTGACCCATCTCCACACATCCCAGCTAAAAGATCATTACATGCAATGACGCTAATTAAAACTGTGGATTTGGGAGCCTAACGAAAGCACCTACGCATCATGGCCGCATGTTCTTCCTGCAGGTCAAAGGTCAAAGTCTGAGCGAGCTGAAATAATACTTAGCCATCATAGCTGAAACAAAACAATGTACATTTGAACAAAATACAGACTATTCTAACAACACTATAATCCTATGTTGTTATTATTATCAAATAAGGTTAATTAGACAAAGATTATAATGTATTTTTATATTTTTTGTGTAGAATAAATGTATTTTCTTTAGGAAATAATGCTAACGTGCTAATAGGGTGTTGCTATGTGATTGGCAGGACGTTGTTAGTTCATTCTGGGTGTTTGCTAGTTAAGTGTTTACTAAACAAACTCAGAAGAGACTGCTAATGCTAAGTATTAGCAATAGTAATAGTGAAGCTTGCCTTAGCAAAACACAAATAGAGTATATTCAACTGATGCTATAATACTGAACATTTAGAGCAAATAAAAGGTAATGGTTACACAA
The DNA here is from genome assembly GCA_032353835.1 of Enteromius viviparus. Lineage (NCBI taxonomy): Eukaryota > Metazoa > Chordata > Actinopteri > Cypriniformes > Cyprinidae > Enteromius > Enteromius viviparus. Next base: position 914 of record JAUCNO010002202.1, read on the forward strand.
TTTCTTTGTGCTGACATCTTTATTCTAAACAATTTAATATCAAATTGATATATTAGTCTAATATTAAGACATTATGCATTTTAATGTTTCTATGCACAGAAAACGTTTAAATCTGAAATGATAACGATGCTAACCTCTCCAAAACGTGTTGCCACAATGTTAACATTTTGAGTGCTTTTTCGCTATTTATAAAGTGTGCGTATGCTCAAATTTGATCTTAGAGTGTGCGTTTGTATTTAACAAACGATCGTAAGTCTTGTTTAGGTGGTTGTTCTAAAGTTAATGCTAAGTATTATCATATTTAGATTTATATTAGTATCAAGAAAATATTAAAATATCAGTGTATTTATCAACTGCCAAAGCAGGCGGCAGCCAATCAGATCGCCTTATGCAAATACCCTGGTAAAGATACTGGCCAATCGAATTCATCAACACAAGAAAAGTAATGTGATTATGGTTGCATCAGCACTGAGCTTCAGACACGCCCTCCATCAGGTGCTGATGACGATGTGAAACGCTAATGATGCTAACCTCTTCAAAAACTAAACGCCACAGTGCTAATGTGTTGAGTGTTTGAAGGCCTGGATGGTTGACAGGGAATTCTGGGTATTCCATAAGTGTTTGTTTACTAGCTAATAAGTATTAGACCAAGTGTAGTACTAGTGCAATAAGTATTAGCAAAAACAGTGAAGCCTGCATTAGAAAAAAAAAATATATATATATTCAAACAACATAACACTGAACAATTAAGCCACTAAATGGTTATGAATGGTCCACATTTTGGTTTTGGGAGTCCCAAACAACAGGTTGATGTGCCACACTTTGATATTTCTGTGTACAGGAAAAAAATGTAAATCTTTTCTTAACAAAATTCTAGCAATGCTAACTTATCGCCACAATGCTAACATGTTCTGAGTGCTAAGGTGCTCTGGATGGTTGGTTATTATGGGATGATTGTTTACGAACAAAATGACAGTTAAGCTTAGCAAAACACTAATACACTGAACAATATTGCACAAATGGCAGTCGATGATTAAACACAACTGCGTGGTCGACATCTTAATTATTAGAGTAAATAAAATATCAGTGCAATCAGAAAATTTTGTGCACAGAAAACGTAAATAAATGTTAGTAAAATTGACTTCCACAATGCTAACATGATAACTAGCAATGCTAATTGGCTGATAACTAGCTAAACTAACAAGTAACTGCTAATGCTAAGTATGAGCGATAGCAATAAGCTTGAATCCTTCATTGTGACAGACCGCCCAATTTAAACACCCTTCTGATGGCTTTATCACAGTAAGCGATTTAACACACCCGTCTCATACTGTTATTTGTTTGTTTACGCGGCGCGTTCATTGACTGGTGTTTAGCGATAATAGCTGATTGTCACGGTGAAGCGGCGACACAGACAGACAGTAAAATGGCCCTTTTCTTCTTAAATTGCTTTCTGCTTCACAGATCTTTCTGTCAATAGTCATTCAGGCTGAAAGCACCCTGACATTTTCCTCCGGCTAGCGCTGCTCGAGTCCTGCTTACTTTAAACCCGAGATTTATTTTCCTTGAGTGGAGGTGACTCAGAGAGAGAGCGCAAATGAGATCAGGAACTGAGATGAGGTAGTACATTTTAAACGTACATCAGCATGCAACAAGTTGATATACACAGCTGGAGAACGAAATGGAGAATTGTGGGAAACATGTTGCCATTTGACATTTCCCAAGAGCAAGACCTCCAAAACTGTCTCTCACACACACACTTGTTATGGCCGGTCAACTTTAAAAGGTGTCGGCTTGCACTGGGAATGGGAAACACATCTTATGTGTCACTTCAGAGGGTTGCTGAGGGAACAGAATTAGTAGTGAAACATGAAATTACATTTATGTTATTAATAAATACTGCTGTCTACAAATAAAGGAAAATGTAAATAAATGCTTTTTAAATATAATTTGGAGTGTGTGAGATGTAAAATTAAATCTTAAATTACTACAAAGTCAAAAATGACAAAAAAAATCGAAATAATTTGTAGCGTGTCATAAAATTAATACTTGACTAAAATTATAAATTATAAATGTAATAAGTGAGAGAGAAATTCCCTTTCAAATAATAAAACAAAATTTTAAATAACACACATTTATATAGTGTTTTTAAATGTTGTTTTTCTAAAGAATTTCTACTGAGTAATAACAATAATACTTAATAAAAGTGAAACCAATTAATTAAACAAAAATATTAATATTTCATATATAAAATAAGAAAATATTTATTATGAATAAATTAAATTAATACTAGGTATTAATTTAAAGTATACTAGATATTTGCATTTTATATAGAAATAAATTTAGTTTTATCTATTAATCTATCTATCTACTTTTAACTAATAAATATTATTTTGCACAAAAATCACAAATATTATTTATAATATGTTATAAGCCACTGTCGAGCAATAACTTTATTACTAGATATTAAATAATACACTATAAACTTAATAATAACATTGCGTGTAATCTATAAAAAAAAAAAGTAATATAATTAAACAATACAAAAATATAATACTTATTAAACCCACAACATCTGCTATATTTCCCACTAAATTTAACTTAAGGAAAATTACACAGTATTGAATTTATTTCTGCGCTAAATAGAAGTTAATGCTGTTCGGCTTCTTGTTGTCAAGCATGAGTAATTCTACATAATATAATGAAGAAAGATTTCAACAATCATACTCACATTTAACCATGATCATTTATGGGGTTGCTACTGTATGATATGATCTTACAGTATGTTTTTACACGTGTTTGTGTTTTTGGGGACTGTGAGGTACAGAATACTCATGTGACTGTAGAATGAACCCATTTCACTGGCTAATTATTCCACCTGTCTATCACAGCTAAGAACAAAAGACCAAAACCTGCCTAGGTGCCGGCTGTAAAATCTGTCTTCAGAGGATGAACTGTTCATATAAATGTCATTAACGAGAAGCCAGTTTCATCAAGACACGAAACACAATGTAAATAAGCGAAAGCTGTGAAAACCTGTCTAATTAAATGAAATACAATGTGTCAGATTGATACGAGCAACTCCCAAAAACCTCAGGTGCTTATACTAACTACACTTTAGACCTGGAAAGAATGCATTTAGGTGCAGTTTATCAAAAAATGATTTGCATGCCCAAAGGATTGGCAAACTGTACTGAACCATGCATTCACAAACTGAAGATAATGATTTGTTCACACTGATTCATTTACAAACTGGAAAAAGCATTAGTTCTTTCATTTTCAAGACGGACTGACTAATTTGTTCAACAAATTAGAACAAATGAGTCAGACTGAACCATTTTGTCACAAACCAGGAATCGTTCACTAATCGGACTGAACAAATTTTTCTTGAAGAACTAGCCGAAAGGATAACAACCAAGCATTTTAACATTAACAACTATACACCTCATCTGTAATTGCAATAAAAAAGGAAGAAAAAGCTAAATCAGATCATCAGGATTTGTCACTGCCGTGCTCAATCTTTTTCTCTGTTGGCGGCTGACTCGTGCAAGTTCCCCGAGATCATCTACATATGTGGCATTTTACGCTTTTGATCCACAAAACGTGTGAGAAACCGACTAGTGATTTCAAACAGCGCTTGTGAGTTATGCTTGTGTGACAAGAGCCCCATAATTCCCTGGGTGTGGACAGTAGCGACAGAGGGGAAAGTCTTTTGTGGTAAATCTTTTCCTGGAGTCTTTGATGTAGAGTTGAGGATGTGTCAATTGTCAGCGTCGCAGCAATAAGACCCAAATCTCATTACCGGTCCATTCAGATTTCACTGTAGAAAGTCAACTGCATCAAAACGTCGTTACAAATGATTGCTGGCCTAAAATCTGGTAGCCCAGGACTGAACCTTGTGGTACTCCAGAATGAGGACGCAAACGACTTGAAGGGAAATGTCTGTGGTAAATGCCATAAAACTGCAGACCGTGTGAGAGCAAGTCGACAGCTGCAATGCAGATTTGCGATACCACACACCCAGATAACAGAGAAGCAAAGCAGCTCGACCCACTTCCACCACGACACACAAGAAACCTAATTCAATAAACGCAGTAAAAATGTACTGCTTTCTACACTGAATAAGTACAATAAGTTGTTCTGAGATTGAAATCTGTCCTTATTTATCTTGCCCTAGTGTTATTCCAAACCTGTTTGATTACCTGTCTGTTTATCATTTAGAAGAAAATTTGTAGAACATCCAGGTTGCTGTTTTACATGTAATGTAAGTGGACAAAGCTGTCAGGCTCTTCAAAGTAAAAAAAAAAGTGTAAGAGAAATCTTTTCTATATATTGCATTTCCATTTAAATTATAATAAGATTTAATAATAATAATAACAATATTTAGAAAATAGGATTTGTAACAGTGAGGTATCAAGGGACAATTTATTTGTATATATAAACTGGTTTTATTTACTAATTTTACAATTACAAATATCATTAATAACATTATAAATATATTTGTACTTTTACTGAAACTAACAGAAACTGTGTTACATTAAACCTATTAAACATTATAGAAATATCTAACTATAAAATATTGACTTTATTGATTTCTAATAAAACATATTCATCATTATTTATTTATTTTTTTTGCACAAACTAGACTTAAGGAATAACTCACTAATCAGACTAATACATTAATTCATATATCAGACCAAATAATAATATAAATAATAATAACAATAATAAAATAATAAACAGGAAAGAAATAGCTAGATCTGGGTTTTTCAAAAATATATATTTAGCATTTTTTTACTGGTAAAAGGATCTACTTATGTGTGTAGAACATATATAAAACACCATATATTATATCAGACCTACAAAATATTCTATAATTAAATAAAACCATACATGCAAAGTGTGAACGTAATTAACTTATATTGGAAATTTAAAAAAAAATTCTAGGTATTTTGCTGAAAAATAAAACAAAAACGTAGAAATTTAAAATATAACATGCATGACCTATGATGTATATTATATAAAAATTAAAAATGTGTAGTATAAAAATGTGTACATTAAAATAAACTATAGTAAAGCCAAATTAAATCCTTATTAACAATTTGTGTGAATACTGAATCGTTTATTTATTTATTTTTCACATATAGTGGCTGATTGTGTGCTGTCTGTAGTACTTCTTGACCATTTCTCCATCTATCCTTCATGCATTCTGATAGGGGAGTTCGCAATTCTCCTTAATGCTCTATTCTTGTTCAGTACTTTTCTGTCCATCCATCAGCCTTTGTTTATACCAGTCTTTTGTGTCGCCCTCTTTCTGGGAGCCGCAGAGGGGGGCCGTTCCCTCCGGAGCAACAGCGTGCCAGTCCCCGTTGTCGACGGTGGCGGTCTGTGTGTGTTCAAGGAGCTCAGTTGCGGTTCACGCGCCGGGAGATCACATTGGCATGCAGTCTTTGATCCTTTGAGGACTTTTAGAGCGTCCTCTGGTTTTAGGCAAGCGTGTAAGTGTGTGCGTTAGCATAATTAAGTTATGGTTCACAATCATGAAGGCTCAGTGGGGTCACGGTTTTGGGTTCTTTTACGTTTTTCACACACCATTCTGTCAAAACACAAACCCAAAGAGAAGTTGAGGAACTCTGAGCTCACCATGTAGGCAGTGTATTAAGATGGTCGAACTTAAGAGAAATGTAATTTACAGAAAAACTAAATTAGTGATATAACAATAGCTCAATCCAATTAAAATCTTTGTGTGTTTTTATGCTGATTTGAGTATCACATGATTAGCTTAGCAACATGCTAACACTATAGTATACTGCGACCAACTGTAAGTCAATTCTCCTGTGAAGAATCCTAATTTTTACCTATGTTAAGTTGCTGTCTTAGCCAGCAGCAGACAGGTCTGCAGCTCGCTAGGTTTTGGAACGGCGTCACATTCTCGGTAATTCTCTCCATAAACTTCATGCTGCGATACAGATGCTGACGCCGCATGCTGTCAGGGCCCGTTTTAATAAAGGCGCTACAGCAGGAATGCCTTTGAACTGCTCTTTATGATGGAGGTTCCTTATTTAATGATTTCACTGACATTTCCTGTAGCCGCCTTCACAGGCCGAACAGTTTGTGTTTATTCGCTGGCCCTCTACGAAAGATGTGGAAAAGAAATGAAAAAAGAAAAAGATTAGACAATTTCATTAAAAGAATTTGTATTACTTTATACAAAACCCTTTTTTTTACTTTAGAGAGATGTCTAAGAATTTCATGGAAAAAGTTAAGCTTTCTTTTTGCTTTAGTGCTGTCAAGCAATTAAGTAAGGAATAATTGACGACGGGCCGTTGCATTATTAGAAAAATAATGCACACCCGAGGTGGTGATGCGGTCACGACGCGAAGCGGAGTGTGCGTAGTTAACTATGCGAAGTGATATGGAACTGTGATGCGGTCAAGAGAGCTGCCTGGAACTACAATCGCCTTGCGTTTCCCTGAAAATAATTGCACACCTCAGAACGTTCGTCAGCCAATCAGATTCAAGCATTCAACGGCCCCGTAGTATAATCGCGATTAATCATGATTGCTCCATCTTGCTCCAATGAGCGCACATGACACTGCAACTATGACTTCTCAATTAAGCATGACGTAAATGCAGCATAACACGGTGGCCATCTTGTTAGCTCCTGGGCTGCATTTCCTAGAAGCATCTTAAGCCTAAATTGATCTTAGCTCTATTGATTTCAATGTGTCTACGATCTACTTAAGCTTACACTGCTTTTGGGCAGTTATCATCTAGTCAAAACAAGTACAGCTTAAACATGTACTTTAAACATGTTTAAAACAATCATCAGTAGCTTGTTTGCTAACAATCTAGTCTAGTCTAAACCATCTTATTTTCTTCTCCCAAACATTCTGTCCTCTTTTTACTATAGATTAAAAAGAAATGCTAAAAACTGTACAAAAAGGCTACATAATGCTACTAGACTAGTGTTAGCGCTTACCTTTTGGCTGTTAGCATAGCAGCTAACTCCACAGAGCTGGAAATCCAACAAGCACCAATCCGTTCATCCGCTTAGCACTTCCGCATGCCGTTCTTCATTTTTCACTTCACAGGGTCTTAACGGAGGTCCCTCCCGCAGGCCAAACGAATGTGATTGTGAGTTAAAACGTCTGAGCTGGACTCAAACGGGGACTTTAGCCGTTCACGCTGCGTTCTGACCCAATTCAGATGATTGCGAGGCTTAATGGATGCTTTATTTTGTTCTGTGCCACATATTGTTCCTAAACCAAATGAAATAGTAGCCATAAAAATTCACTTATAATTCCTGCAGTTGAGTGTTTGTTGCAAAGCTAAGGCTGAACGATCCACGTTTCAATCCAAATATATAAGCCAATACTTCAATTCTTGGATTATCTCCAAACATTTGGTCAGTTGGCTCTTGCAACACCCAATCTGGGCCGTAAACAGTGGGGGACAACCGGGAAAGCTGTCCCGGGGCCTGGTCCAGGGCCAATTTCTGGGGCTGGGACCCCCTGAGGGCCTCCTATGTGGGACCCACCCACAATTGTTGTTGCGAGCAAAAAAACACCAGAACAAACCTCAAGCAACAGAAAGGCTTGAATGCTAAAATCATCTGCAGAATGAATAAAGTTTAAGGACCTCGTCTTAAGGTACTTTTTCTTTTAGCGAAAGATATAGACAACATATCAGCCATTAATTTCCCCCTAAGTAGCACTCAGTCTCTCACACCGAATATTTCATTATAAGCCAATTAGCAAGCGTATAATCATTTATTGAATTAACAGTTATGAATTCTGTACATATGCGAGGGAGCTGATGCGTGGGCGAGTATCGTTCGTGATAAATAACAGAACTCTTAATGTTTTTTTTCCACGGTTAATAGTTCTGAGAGACACCTTATGAACAGCACGCACACCAAACCAGCCTCAAGAGAGATGCAGCACACAAAAACGATGCTTTTATGCAAATACGCACTGTTGCTCGGTGCTTTTAAACTTGCATGAGGAGTACTTTTAATAACTCTGTGCCATTTACAGACCATTTGGGGGGAAAATATTACCATTGCTATCTGTGAGATGCAAAAACAGCTGTTTTAATCATACACTGAAACTTTTTACTTAGAAAAGTACTCTCACATCAACTTGACCCTTAAGGAAAAGTTCACTCAAAAACGAAAAAGCGCTGAAAATGTACTCACCCTCAGGCCATCCAACATGTAAATACATTTGTTTCCTCATGTGAATAGATTTGGGAACAATTTGCATTATAGTACTTGCTCACTGATGGATTCTCTGCAGTGCTATCAGTATCAGTATGATTTTGTTTCTTACAGACATACAGGTTTTCGTGATATTTTTATCAGCTGTTTGGACTCTCATTATAACAGCACCCATTTATTGCTGAGAAAGTAATGAAATGCTATATGCCTGATATTAAAAATTAAAGTTTAAAGTATTTTCATAATTATGAACACAATGGTTAGTAGTGCAAACAGTCGTCCCATTTATTGTTTTGTTATTTTCCTCGTTATTTACCGATATTGTCTAACGAACCATAGGCCTACTTTCGCATTGAAGAAAAAGGTGGATACTTCAGTATAAACAGCTGCAATCGTATGATTTCGCACTTTCAAAAATACATTTTTGCACAAAATTTAAAATACTAAATAACTATTTTAAAGCCTAAATTCAACCCTTATTACTTATTACAGCCCCAATGGCATCATTTCTATTCGATTGCAATTCCAGAAGTACATTTTTACAGAAAATCGAAAATACTAGTTAACTATTTTTAAGTAACTTTTGAGGTTATGCAATCTCATACTATTTAAAGGATTATATGATTCGATTTCAAATGTTCCTTTTTCTTTGGAGTGTTACAAGCTGTTAGTGCATAGATAAGATCCCTGAAGTTGCAAAGATTAAAGTTTCAAAACCACAGAAATATTCTGTTTAAAAGTTATGACTTGTCCACAGACCCCATATACGGCTCGTTTAAACATGCCTCCGAGTGGTTTATTTTCAAACACAGCCCAAATGTTTACGCAAAGAAAGTAGGCGGAAATATTATTCCTGCTGTAGTGTTGCTGCGGGGGCCATGTTCTGGAGATGTTGTGAAACTACTTTATTTGTGCTTCCAAAAAAGGACGTAACTAGAAATCAGTGGTCAAGTTGTATTCGCAACACTGTTCCAGAACAGTTCACACCAAATATTAGAGTGTGTTCAGCGCCTTTACGGAGAACCGATTTCTAAAATCTGCAGAGACTATATGAAGTGGAGCAGTTCTAGAACCTGCTACTAAATGTGAGTTTTGACCAGTGAAGGGTAGTGCTAGTTGTTCGTTGTTTGTGAGATCACGAATGCAGACATGGTGTTACGTATACGATTCACGATGACACACAAAGCGTAAAAAGACAGAACTAAATCGTGATAATAGTGATAGTACTTATGTCTCCACTGGATGCAACAAATGCCTCGTTTGTAATGTGTTTTATTGTTTTGGTGTCATAGTGCCGGAACACTGCATCAGGTTATGATAAGCGGCATAACATTTCCACCAAACGCTTGAGGTATTCAGCCAATCCCAACACACTTGGTAACTGGCCAATCGGAGCACACCTTGCTTTTTTAAAACGATGAGTTTTGTACAAATTGACTCACTTCAGAAGGCAGCGCTTAAACACATTACATTACACAAAATAATGTTCTTTTTAGCAACATCGTATGACCCCTTTAATCTGTGCATATGCATACGTTTTCACATACTAATTTTAAAAAAGAATATATAGTGCCTACTGAAACACATTCGTTTAGTGTTAATGCTCTTGTCATCCATCGTATGACAAAACATGCCAAAATGTGCTTTTCAGGAACTCTCATTAAAATCTGTCATCTGAATAGCACACTCTGTACTGATGCATACTGTGCTTGGTATTGCCTGTAAAAACCCTGCCTTTGTTTTCCATATGGCTTTGGCATGTTAACATCATTACACTAGAACTGTTAGCCTGCAGCTATGGGCATTAGCATAGCAGGATAATCCTGTCCGTCCAGGCCGGCTGCCAGTTGCCCGCAGACGCATCTGCGCGAGTTGTTTTCCAGGCAACTAGTGACGTCTCCGATGAAATCTCTTCTGGAGATGAATCGTCTCAGGTAGGTAATTGATTGAGCCAAAAGCTGTTAGGAAAGTAGCATAAACTTTAGGAAATGCGTTGTTGTGAAGTGCTTCAGGACATTTGTACAGTATGTGCTTTTGACACATGGGCTTTTAGATGCATCGTGACTGGGAAAGAAAAGATTCTTATCATCCTTACCCATCTGTTGCCTCAGGAAACAGTCTCATTTCTCTTTTTTCCCTCAGCCGGTTTTCTTTGCAGACACGACGGAAAAATACAGAGGCAATGAAGTGAGTTTTCAGCAGGGCCCCCCATCACTCAGACCAATAAACACCTGCACCTGGGGGATTGCATCTATCACAACCTGAGAGGAGAAGATGTTGAAACTACCTCCGATCTAGCTATCATTTAATATATAGAAGCTATTGAAAAACCGTCATGACTCCTGAGAACGAAAGATAGAGAGATATGGGAGGTAGAGTAACCACAGCAGATAAATTGCAAGCTCAACTGTGACCTGCTGGTGCACACTGAGACAGCGGGACTGGATGACTGGAGCTACTGCGTTTAACCCCAATACAGGACCTGAGTGAGAGCAGGATCTGGCCAATAACTTTACCAATAATTCATAGCAGGGAAGCAAACTGGGCTAGCATGAAGGCATTTCAAAAACAGCAGGTGCACCTAGCTTCAGCCAAAAAGACAGCATTGCAAAATAGTGCGAATAATAATATATACAGTGAATTCTGTTGTTAATATTGCATATTAAAATTAATTACATTTTAGTGTTTGATAAGGCATCAAACACAAATGAAAACATAAAATAAAAAAATAGAAAAAATTATGTATCTATGAATAAATGAATGAATAAAATTAAGAATAAATTAATTAATTAATTAATAACAAATATAAACGCATAATTTTGTAAATTCAGGGGGAAAACATTATTTAAACAACATAGCAACATAGCATTTAGATAACATTTTAATTTGACAGTAATTTGACAGAGAAGTTCTCACTATCTCTCTCTGTATATAGTACATCAAAAGAGTTAAATAACAGAGATTGAAAAAATTAAATACATAATATATATCCAAATACTATACATAATATATATTATATACATAATAAATATACACAGTACACATACATATATTAGATAATCAAAAACATAAATTTTGGATGCAAATAAGGACAGCACTAATATATATATATATATATATATATACACACACACACACACACACAAAGAAAATAAAAATGGCTGACACAATACTATGCAGGCATTCTCCATAACCTCACATTAATATTGATCTGTAAAACCTTTAATGTCTTTTCTGCGACCTCCCCGACCCCCTAAAAAATCAATATGAGTAAATAAATAATAAATTAACAATACATTTTACTTCTGGTCGGCTTCAGGACCCTGAATTAAGACCTCTGACCTCCAGAATCGTCTGCGAGGCCTCATGCACACATCCCTCTCTCTTTAGAAGGAGAAAAGAGGAACTGCAGCACAAAGAATCGGCAGGTTCTGAAAAGGGACAAAAATGTTGGAGAGGAAGTCAAAGAAATGGAGAAATGATGAGAGCCTTGGACGGACAAAAGCAATTAGGATGATGGTGGGGGCAGGCGTAGTGGTTCAACACTGAGAGATGGAGAAACATATCAATGGGCTGGAGGCCTTGAGTGAGATGAAAGACCCCCAGAGTGAAGGAGAGGCCCCCGAACAACAGGACTGGAGTGTGTGCGCGGGGGGTGTTTCTGTATCCCATATTGGCTGTAAACCTCTTATGATTACCCCCCTCCCCCTAAAATTGTATAGCTGGGATGGCTTCCATCATGTCACCATGGCAACATAGAGTGGCCTGATGAGGGGACTGAAACAGCATTTGAGAGTCACAGATCACAGACAGAGAAAGAGAGAGAAAGACAGACAGACAGTCAGAGAGATAGAGAGATTGATAGATATCTTTTTTCCACAAATAAATATGACTAGAAGACTCTATTAAGATTTATTTCCCTAGCTGTATGTTATATATGTCTAATTAATGAATAAATTAATTCAGAAGGGTTTAGTCCTGAGCTGAATGTGTAGATGATGTGTGCTGAAATGTTAGTGGACAGCTGTGAGCGAGATGCCCCTGGTGTCCCACAGTAAGGTGGACAGTTGACATGTGACCCCTGTGGGAGAAGGGTCAAAGGTCAACAGGGTCACAGAGGCCCAGGCTACAAGTAATTATCTGTCCAAGCTAAAGCACTACACTGATTACAATAACAGATTCTCTATCTATCTATCTATCTATCTATCTATCTATCTATCTATCTATCTATCTATCTATCTATCTATCTATCTAT
>JAUCNO010002203.1:0-13388 GCA_032353835.1 Enteromius viviparus
TGTCTGTTCTGCTCTGCGTTTACCAATAAACAGCCTGCAAATGAACCCGCACGTCTCCTCGCCTTGCTATCATAACAATATTGATACATAATATTAAAATTGAAGAATTTAAATATATAAATGTATATACATTAAATAATTTTTGTAAAATATGTATGTTTGTGTATTTATATATAATAAATATACACAGCACACATACATATATTATGTAAATAAAAACTTTTAATTTTGGATGTATAATTAATTGCTATTAAATGGTTATTTTCTTGGTCGTACATATTTATGTTTTGACAGCATTGCTTAATTTTACCAGTCATGCCTTTCAAGTTTAAAAAGTTTTAAGAAATATATATAAACTTTACACAAATACACTTGATGACACAAGTTTGCTACCTGATTCATAATAAAATATTGAGACATGGTAAGCAGATTAAAACTAGTCCTCCTGCATCTGTAGCCAACACAGCCTTCGGGACCTAAATCCACTATAGCAGCTCCCACTCTTCAAACCACACGCATACTGCAATATAAAAAAATAAGCTGCACGAATTCAAGCTGATACTTGCATTTTCCCCCAATGCACTATTTGAAGTGTGCAGAGATTCACTTTGACTTTTTTGTAACTGACGACTGTAGGAGGATCAGTGAGGAAAAAAGGCGTTTTGTTGAGGAGGATGAGGTGGTTAAGGACGACCTCGTGTCCACCTCGTCTCAGATGCAGGCCTCTCCTGTTGTACCACATTCTCGGCATGTAAAATGTCACCAAAAAACATAAGCTTTGACTCTTAGAAAAAAAAAGCTTATAAGATTTCCATTCATTTAAACTTATCAAAATTCCCACTAGAGCCCGGGGAGCTTTCTTTCTCGCAACCCTCTTTTCTTTCATCCATGGTTAAATATGTAAATAAAATGTCTAAAGTCATTCTTCAAAGGGGAACAAAAGGAAAAAGGGGGGCTGAGAGAGGGGGGAGGCAGCCCTAAAATGCCTTCCTTTCTCCATAACATTAGCCAGAGGGGGGCCAGCTTCTAGGCAGAGAGGAACAGCAGGGGAGCGCACAGGCTCCATAGAATCACACATCTCCCCAATCCCTCACACACAAAAAACATGAAATATCTTTTCAGTCTGAGCCATCAAAGGGCCTCCCTTCTCTTTATTAGTTACAGAATTATCTCACACTTTCTGATTTCCACCAAGATGGAACCCAGCGAGCTGCTGCTGCTGCTGTGCTTTGGAAGAGATAAAGTTCATGTGTGTGTGTGCGTTCGTGAGTGGGTGGGTGTGTGGGTATAAAGGATAACTGTAGAACGGACCGAGTATGAAACGGTGAGGGTGGTGGATGCTAGATGCAGAAATAAACAAACACAAAACATGAAAGGGAAATAGGAGCTGCCAAGGCTACTGATGATAAAGATTGAATGGTCATGATTCGGCGCTCTGTTCTTCTGCCATTCTTCAAAGCAATATCCTCGTGGACTGCAAAACAATCACAGAACAGAAACGTGTAAAACAAACCGGGAACAAATCAGCTGAGGTCGGATGCGCAACGGCACGGGTATCCCGTTATGATTCTGTCTCGCTATTATATGTTTTAGAAGCATCAATCAGTGAGCTAATGAGGTTGTCTGTGTGCTTCATACAGCGCTCTGATATGTTACACATCCTGAAAGGCTTCATTAACAGCAAAAGCGATGAAAAGGTGTTTACATATCAAAGCAAAGGAAAATGATGATGTGTATGTACATGTGATCATTATTATTAACAGCACCGGGGTTAAATGGCATGTCAAACAGGCATTTATGAATGAACAATACTTTTATTAAACTGGCCTAACCTGGTTTGCTGGTGTTAATTGGTCAGACCGACTGGTTTTAGGGAGGTTTTGGGCTCTTTGACTTTATACTTTGAGTTGCATTATAATAGCATAATGTACTTACTTATTGCAAAGCAACCTATATTGCCGTTTATTGCATTTTATTAGTTTGTGCATAAAATGCATGACCCATATGTCATGTTTTTCCATAACTTGAACTCCTCCAAATTTGAGAAAGCAGCTTAACTTGAATTAGGTGGATTTGCTGTGTAGTGCAACATTTGGACATCCAAATTAAACAAAAACTATTGCAAAATCACATATAAATGTGATCAGGGTGCAACATGTTGATACCAAATAACCAAACCAAATAACTTGCAAGTGAGGAAAAAGAAGCACATTTTTTAACACAGTAGTGCAATACCAAATTTCATGAACCCTTTAAACCAATTTTATGCAAATTACTGACCAAGATGACCAATTTGCATACCAAGTGGTGCTCATTATGTCTTTAAGTGTATTTATATCGGGTTTGTTAATGTCTCTGAGGAATATCAATAGCGATTAAAGGGGCTGAGATTATCTCCATCTTGAAAACTGTCTCACACAACTCGACTGGCTTTGTTTCGTTTCGTATTTTTCTTTTTTAAATATGTTGAAAAGCACTTTACAAGCTGTCATAAAAAAGCTCTTAGAGTCTCCAGAAAACCACGGTCATCAGGTGTTGCGCAGATAAATCATGGTTTTACTGGGTAACATGAGAGAGCACTATGCTATCTGGTATCTCTTGCTCCATGAGGCCCTCTGTGTCTTCTTCATAGCTGCCACATGAGACTTACCAACACCAGCTTGCTCAAGCGAAGACAATTTATTTTCACCATCTTTTTGAGCTGATGTAGCTATAACATGAAGTACACTTCTGTTTCATTAACACTGCTGAGTGTTTTATCTCACTGAAAAAAGATGGCCAATGGAGCATTAACCATCATCTCTGACTGTTGCACTCTGACAGGTCCCCTTCATAATATCAAACGTTTAATACAGTGTGCTATGGGAGTTGGCATGCATAGATATGACCCTAAGGAGTGTGCTATGGATACAGCCGCTCAGGGGTAACTGGGGTAAGACAGGCTTTCCACCCCTTAGCATCAGCATGAGTCTAAGATGAATCCACTAAAACAAGACTGAAAAGCTCTTTGTCTAAGAATTCATCCTTAAGGCATTTTTATCCTGTACTCTCGCAAGTATTTACGATTGAGGGTAAAGAATGGAAGACTCTTATATAAGTTAAGAATGTCTTTTATGTCATTACACACCCACATCTGCTTACAAGGCCACTTGTTCTGCGATTGCATGTTGAGGGCATAATTTTACATATTCATTTGAAGCATTGAAATGGCAGCGGATTTATAAAAGCACTCAGTGTTGTGTACAAAACTTTTGAATTAATTTGATTTCTGGCACAGCGTAGTCTTTGTTATTTGAGCACTGGAGTGAATTGTTCATTTATGACAAGTGAACTACAACAAAATGACACTTTGGAACTTAAATAATGCATTTTAGAAAATGATGTTTATGTTTAAAGAAAGAGGCAGTCGAGGGCCCAGGAGCACTAAACATGTCATTAGTCTTTTGATTTATGAGTAAAATGAGGCCTGTGGTTAAAATTCCTGCAAAAGACTTTCATTTTGTTGTAACATAAATTACATACAGTCATAACTCAAAATGTGAATTGTCAAACTATGTTTTTGTGTTTTCTTAACATTTTAGGTGCAAGCAAGTTGTTTTTCTAAAACAATTTATACTTGCATAGCAATTTGTCTGTGTGTGTGTATATATATATATATATATATATATATATATATATATATATACATAAAGGTTAACTAAACACAAAATCAACATAAAGATCAACATACATTACGTTTTTACTCATAAACTAAAAAGCATTCTAAAATACAATCCATAGGAATTCTTGAGGGAATGTCTAACAGGATAAATGCTACACTACATAGACGTCAATAATTTCTTTGGAAATTGCTTAGAAGAAAGTGAAAGTGTAACATTTTCGATCATATGTCATTTTGCTTTTTTATTAATAACATCTTAAGCCACATGGTTTCACTTTTTTTTTGTCATTTAGATGCGTGGGGTGAGAGTAAAGACACGTACACTCTAGCCATTAGTTCTAGTTCAGTCAACAATAAAAAGCGAGGGGAATTTCAAGGAATAAAACTCTTCTTTCTCTCCACTCTCTTCCCACAATGGTCGGAGCGTGAAAATCGTCAGTTGTAGAGAGAAAAGGGACACATCTCGACTGGAAAGCCACAGAATCCTTTTGGTCGTCCTCGGCGTGAGATTTCTCGCTGACTTGCGCCGAAAAGTGCATCGTAAATCGTCAGAGGGATTTCGTCAGGGAGAGAAAACAACAACAACAAATGGCCAGTGAGTAATTTACTGTGATCTTGTGGTAAAATGGTAACGAGGATTTGAGGTCTACACAGCCAGTTCCGCACGGTTTAAGGATAATCAGTGTGTCAGTTTGGGCTTTCTTATGTAAAGCAGCTGTCTTTGAAGGCGGATCTTTTGGCAGGTTAGTTCAGGACGGTGGCGGAGGAGCTCAGACACAGACAGCGCGCGAGGCAGCGAGCAACTCTTGACGGAGCAGCGGAGTGTCTGGAGACGAGCTGAAATAAATATTCTCACGTTAACCGAGCGGATTCATTCATTCGTGTTCAGATGACGCCGTGCCTGCAGTTTGTACAGTTTGGATACACTTTGCGGAGGATGAATGTAAAAAGTAACGCGAGAGCGAGTTAAGTGTACTTTCGCGAGGAAAACAGATAACTCAACATTAACTCAAAGGAGAGGACCAAAAGAGCTTCAGAAGAAGGAATTATCATCTGTGGACTGGGAATTGAACACGAACGGTGTGAGAACTCTTTCTATGGTGAAAGCTTTCTACTTATTTATCTTAGGATTCTGTGAGAGATATTACTTTTGAACTGAACTGATTGCTTGGAATCTGAGTTACTGACTCAGTTTGATTAATTCAAGAAGGAAAACAAGTTTTTAACTAATTCCCCCTCATCTTGCTCGTTGTTTGGAATAACCTTTTACCAAACCAATTATACAGAACAACAATGAAGCAACCTTTCTAGTAAAAAATGCAGAGCTTTTTTTGAAAGACAATCCCTGCTACATGAATTCATATTAAAAGACAATGTTTACCACCACTTTCGGACTCAGCCTTGTGCTGCTGTGCATGGCCGGGTTTTGTTCCGCTATCAGCTCCATTGACCCGGACCGACCAGGTGAAGGAAGATGCCAGGAGATCGCCATTCCACTCTGTAAGGACATTGGCTACAACTTGACAGTCATGCCGAACTTAATGGGACATGAAGATCAAAGTGAAGCGGCCATAAAGCTGCACGAGTTTGCCCCGCTGATAGAGTTCGGCTGCCACAGTCATCTGAAGTTTTTCTTGTGCTCGCTCTACGCTCCCATGTGCACGGAGCAGGTATCCACACCCATCCCAGCGTGCCGAGTAATGTGTGAGCAGGCAAGGCAGAAGTGTTCTCCAATCATGGAGCAGTTTAACTTCAACTGGCCTGAGTCACTGGACTGTTCCAGACTGCCAAATAAAAATGACCCCAATTATCTCTGTATGGAGGCACCCAACAACGGCACAGATGAGCCCCCGAAAGGCTCCCACACTCAGCCACCAGACTCCCGACCCCCTCGGCCGGGTAACAGCCAAGAACTGCCGATAAAGGAAAGGGTCGGTAAGGGGACATGCCGCAACCCTGGAAAGTTTCATTATGTTCAGAAGAGCGAGTCCTGTGCTCCCAGGTGTTACTCCAATGTTGATGTGTACTGGAGCCAGGGTGATAAACGATTCTCCATGGTGTGGATTGCTATCTGGTCCATCCTGTGCTTCATTTCCAGTGCCTTTACCGTCCTCACCTTCCTCATCGATCCACAGCGCTTCAAGTACCCCGAGCGGCCGATCATTTTCTTGTCTATGTCATATTGTGTCTACTCGGTGGGCTTTCTTATAAGACTTTTCGTGGGAGTGGAAAATGTGGCCTGTGACCGTGACAGTGGCGTGCAGTACATCATCCAAGAAGGCTTGGAGAGCACTGGCTGCACTATAGTCTTCCTCATTCTTTACTACTTCGGAATGGCCAGTTCCCTGTGGTGGGTCATTCTGACTCTCACGTGGTTCCTCGCAGCTGGGAAAAAATGGGGTCACGAGGCCATCGAAGCCAACAGCAGCTACTTCCATTTAGCGGCATGGGCCATACCAGCTATTAAGACCATCATGATACTGGTTATGAGGAAGGTAGCGGGAGATGAGCTCACAGGGGTCTGCTACGTGGGAAGCATGGATGTCAAAGCCTTGACGGGTTTTGTTCTTATTCCCCTCTCTTGCTACCTCATTATTGGCACTTCCTTTTTGCTCTCAGGTTTTGTGGCACTCTTTCACATCCGTAAGGTCATGAAGACCGAAGGAGAGAATACAGATAAGCTAGAAAAGCTGATGGTTAGGATCGGCGTCTTCTCTGTGCTCTACACGGTGCCCGCCACTTGCGTCATCGCCTGCTATTTTTATGAGCGTCTCAACATGGATTATTGGAAGAT
Source organism: Enteromius viviparus (assembly GCA_032353835.1). Classification (NCBI taxonomy): domain Eukaryota; kingdom Metazoa; phylum Chordata; class Actinopteri; order Cypriniformes; family Cyprinidae; genus Enteromius; species Enteromius viviparus. The sequence continues at coordinate 6,456 of JAUCNO010002203.1, forward strand.
TCTAGCAGAAGAGCATAAGTGCACCGAGGACAGTAAGAGCGGTGAGGAGTGTGTGATGAAGAGCTCCATCCCGGCCGTGGAGATCTTCATGGTTAAGATTTTTATGTTGCTGATGGTGGGCATCACCAGCGGCATGTGGATCTGGACCTCTAAAACGCTACAGTCGTGGCAGAATGTTTTCAGCCGCAAACTTAAAAAGAAGACGAGGAGGAAGGCTGCATGTGTTTTCACAGGAAGTGGACCTTACCTCAAGCCTCATCCTGCACTGAAAGGACATAAAACCAAGTATGAGCCGGCAGGTCCTCCTGCGACCTGTGTATGAGCTGGCCCTCTATACACAAACAAACGGCCAAGAAATTAAGTACATGCTGGATTCTAACAAACTGCTTTACAAAGAGACAAGCCAGCAAAGGACACAACAATGCTCGTATTTATTTTATGCAAACTTGCAAACCCCAACAGGTTTTTTTAGTTCTTGGTGCTTGCACTGCATCTGAAACTTTGCATACTTTGGGGACAGCTTTGTGAAACCAAGAAAAAGGGAGCGAACCCCTATTACTGTCAATGGGATGCCTGTATCATGTCATGTGCAATAGTTGTTTCCCTTAGAGATAGAGAGAAAGGGACTCTGATACTGTAGGGCTGTAATTAAAGACAATGAAAGGACTCGAGAAACAATGGGTGTGAATGGCTTGGGGAAAAGCAGCTCCTCCATGGCATAGTCGTGTGGCTTTTCTATGGAAATGAAGGCCATGTCATACACAACTGCATTGACATTGGAGTGCAGCTGCTCAAAAAGGCCTCGGCAAAGAATGAACTGCCTATTTTTAGGCCCTTTCATGGAACAAAGTAAATCTTTAAGCACTAAATATTCCCAACACAAAGAAAGAAACTTGTTATTTGAGTTGTTTTGTACAGTCAGTTCATGCCCTCTGGTCTGTTTTGTTATACCAAGCTCTTTTTAATGTCCTACATTCATTTGTGTATATTTCTAAAGGTTCATATTTTATAAGAATAAATAAAACATTTTAGTTTTAAATGTTTGAAATGAAAAGCAAACTCTTTTATTATCCGTGTTGAGTTTGAAAAGTTTTTCTCCAATGAAGCAAGAAGATGTGTCGTGTTCTAATTTCGTTTAAAGGGATGCACTAGAGAGATTTCATTAATATTCTTTATATTCTTACCAAATATCCCAAAGCTAAACAACTCTAAACCTACCTTAAAGGGCTCATTAAGTCATTATTTACTCACGCTTATGTAGGTACAAACATGCATGACTTTCTTTTTTTCTACGAAACACAAAAGTTCATACAATGGCAGTCAATGCAGTTAACAGCAGTGCTGAGCCCAGACATTTACAGTACGGAAGGAGAAAAAAAAGAATTTAAAAATATCTTCTTTTGTGTTAGAATTAATTTTGTACAGGTTTGGAACAACATGAAGAATATAAACTTTAATAGCATTAAATAATAATCAACAATCACATAAAAATGTTCTCTGTGCTCCATTTGTTTTAAACGTAATGCTACACTTTTTATCAACAGTGGAGACATCTAGTGAAGTCTACAGGTTTTTATTTGTACATCTATCTGTCTAGGTTGAATCAGTTTTTCTGTTCCTTTCTAAGCATGTCAATATCAGATACACATATTTTGATGGTGTTAATACCTTAATGCAGGATTGACCTGAGAAATTCAAGTTCACAGTACACACAGGGAGCCTTAAGCTTGTTTGTCTAGAGAATACAGAAGGATAATTTAACATTACGCCCCTTCAGTAGTCTAATGACATCTGTCATTAGCTTGAATCCATAAAGCGCATTTGTGTAGACAGGTGAGGCTGACCTTAGAAGCTGCACGGTTAGATGAAAAATATAACATGCAACAAAAAAGAAAAGTACATTTCTCTTATTACATGCCCTATCATGTCTTGCAAGCATCTGTTTTTCCTTATGTGTGGTTTTGTGTTAGGAAATCAGAAACGTTTTTTAAAGGATGAAATGCTTATAAATCAAGCACATTAGTATGTAAAGCAGTTTATTTCCCCCAGGAATGCACACACCTAGATGTCTTTTGATCTGTCTTCATACGTAATATGCTTGTTTTGTAATAAATCCATTCTAAGTATTTCATTTGATATTTTAAGTTCACCTTAAAGTTGACTTTGATCTGAAATGTTCATAGGAAACACACTAATAGAAACGGATGCCAACAAATCATTTTCAAATAATTACTTTAAACCAACTCATTCATTCTACCTTCTTCAAAGACAAAATGAAATACATATCCGAGTATTAACTGTGACGGTGAATCAAACAAAATATTTCTATGTGGTTTTTGTCCAAAATATTAAAGCATGCTAAGCCCTAATACAAACAAGCAAGTGGCGAATGGCAAAGATTTATTAGGTCGTCGACTATTACATTTTCAGTCATTAAGAGATTATGGTATGTTTGGACAATTTTTCTGCCCTTTAAAAGCTCACTTCAGGTGTCAAGTGCAGCATGTGTGTGTGTGTGTGTGTGAAAAAGATCTAAAACAGGTCTGATCTGATGAGAAGGATTGAGTGAAGTGTGTGTTCTGTACTTTGCCCAGGAGGTATTCAAGTCTCTACAAAGTCCTTGTAGTGTTTCAAAATTCAGGCACATGAATCAGAGAGGCCTCGTTTGACACACACACACACACACACGCACACACACTTCTGTTATATTCTGTCACACCACATCTTTCTCTCTCAAACACACACACATACTTGTGTACACACCAGGCTGTTTAAGGGCCACCTGGACTCCGGGCCCTGGGGTGTGTGAGTTGAACTGTAAATATCAGTGACAGTTACCACTCCACCTTCTTCTAAAGACTATCTCACTTTTTTCTTTTCCCTTTTTTCTTCCTTACCTACTATCTCTGTAGTTGCGACTTAAAGGTGGGTCCACCATGTGAAGATGGAGTGTGTTTTTGAAGTAAGGTAAGAGCTGAAGTGTAAAGGACAGCAGCCCGTTTCGTTTGAATGCCACATCCAGTGCTCTGCACATCTAAAAGGGCTTCTTTCTTGCCACTGTCCTAACAGCTTTATCTAAGTTTGCTTGCTCTGGTTCAGACGGTAAACATTAATTTAATAATTTCTCTGGTATTCCATTTCAGTAAAGAAGGATAAACCCACACATAACCATTTTGCTTTCGCACATTTTACAGTCATTTCATTCGGAACAGTGAAATGGTTTTTGTGCAGGTTCTTATGGACCCTTTCACATGTCTGGGTTCTGTGGTGGTGAACAAAAACTGCAATAAGTAGTGTTCCAACCCAGTCTCACGGCAATTCGTACATATTTTACAAGGTGTCTAATTCATAGAAATTCGTACTACCTCACTATATGAATTCATACGATTTTACGAGTGGCCAATTCATATGAATTTGTACAAATGAACTACACCTAACCTGGCCCCCAAACTTACCCATCACTGGGGTTTAGACAAATTGTACAGTGAGGTCGTATACCAATTAACACAATTTTGCCACCTTGGTCGTGAGACTGTGTTGAGTGTTCCCATTTGCTTCAACACCAAAAGAAAAGAATCCATGCTGGTGGAAAAATTTATTGATTACATCATTGCATGAACCAATCAAAGACGAACATGTCCAGTCATCCCTCAGTGACTTTCCCTCATTTATTCTCAATTACCCCCCATTAAAATCAAAGCATGCGTTAGGTGTGTCTGTTAAAACTCAGTGGGCTCAGAGGAGGCGAGAAAGACGAGGACTCCTGCTGTAACTTTACCTGCTGGTGTCGCTTTTTAGAAAAATGAGTGATTTGTACACTTTTTAATGTTAGATATTGTAATATTGGCATTGGTTTATTTTTGTACTGCGATTTTTTTCGTCATCCAATATTTTGAGGAGGCACTTCCTTCCTTGACTCCTCGCACTTATTATTCTGTGGATGTAGACAGAAAGCCGTTCTAAAATACACCTCTACAGCAAAAAAACATGTGTAGAGATGTAGGTGTAGTGGTGGCTCTTATGAACCGTCTGGTTTATTTAATCAATTCAATTGAAAAAATAATGGACTGCATTTATGTTGCCTCTAAAAATGTAAATACACTTTAAAGTGAACACCCCTTTTATCTTGTAATTTTGCATGAACTTAATCTTTCTTCCTCAGAAACACATTATGATAAGGTCGGGTTACCTACTATGTTGTGCTGCTGGTCTTAGTTGTGTGCTTAGTGTGCTGACATGCTAACATAAATCTGTAGGCTGACTGACTGCAGGCAGGGTTGGCTGTCTTTGATCAGATCTTTTTTTTGAAGACGCCCGTACACTCATCACCACAGGCCCTTCAGCACCTGTTTTCCAGTCAGGACCTGTTTAAGAAAAGCGTCGCTCCGGTCGTCTCATAGATAAACACGCCGGAACACTCACTCTCACAATGGCTCTGTTTCTTAAAGTCAGTTGTCAAGTCTTGTATTACCTTTCTATAACTTTTTCTGTAACTAAAAAACCCTTTCATATGCTTTCTCTCTTGTCTCCAGTCTTTATGCAAATTGCCTTTGAAAACTGCGCCTGTGAAATGGCTTGAAATAACAGCGCATGAAAGAGATTAGAGAGGAGACACTGAGAGGGAGTCACTATAAAGAAGCTGTGTAAGCACCTTCCTGTCCATCCCAATGGAAGTTTGTTCCATCTGAAGATGTAAGATTTCTATTGAACTGGTTGATAGGACAAAGCCTGGGCTTCATCGCTGTGAAAATCTCCATAATTGTAGCTTTATATTTTTAGAGAAAGGCTTTCTGATCATTGTGTTTTTAGGCTGCTCTTGGATCCATCATCATTATTAATTCTCTTTCAGAATGCACACAAAATAAATAACTGTTGTTATTTATTTTGTGTTTCAAGCCTAAATCACATGCAAAAGTACCCGCCAATTTAAAAATACTAGTTAATACAGTTTTAAAGATACAGAGAGAAAGTTTAAATACCCATACAAGTTGCAAAATTTCACTACTTTGATTAGTGTATTAGGCAATATATGCATTTCGTAAATTTTATTTGACAAACCTATACACAATTCGGGTCTATGAGGCAACATAGTAATATATTATACAAATTATTTATATGTATTTGTATGTTCCATTTATTCATTTAAAATATGCAGTTTTTGTCTTTTAACTTTGAGCTTCATTAAAAGTTTGACATGTGTAATGCTTCATTTTATTACATTTCATACTAGACAACTTGTAACAATGATAATAAAAAAAAGTATTTAAATGACTATATATGCTGTATATCCAGCCCAATCTCATGGCAATCCATACATTCATGCATGGCATTTTACAAGGTGGCTAATTTGTACAAATTCGTGCCACATCATTTGTACGAATTCATATGATTTTTGCTAAATCGCAAGCATTTTACGATGTGTCAATTCGTATGAATTTGTATGAATGCCCAACACAGTCTCAAGACCAATTCGTACGTATTCGTATGAGGTGCCAAATTTTTACAAATTCGTATGACCTCAATCGATTTTGTACGATTTGTCTAAAACCCGTGATGCGTAGGTTTAGGGGCGGGGCTTTGCTTAAGTCAATTGTACAAATTCATTTGAATAGGCGTACGTACAATTTAAAAGACATCGCATGAATTCGTACAAGTAAGGTTGCCACCTCGTAAAATATGTACGAATTGCCGTGAGATCAAGTTGGAATGACCTACACTTAACCCCGCCCTTAATTCTACCCGTCACTGGGGTTTAGACAAATCATATAAAATCATACCTGTGAGCTCATATGAATTAGTACGAATTTTCCATGTGAGACTGTGTTGGCATATCAGCAGTCATAATGTCAGTCCAAAGATATGCGGCAACAGTTTCAGTCTTTCAAAAAAATTCATTATGCACATGTTACACTGCTTAGACAGCCATGTGATTAAACCAGTATTGCTGCATTACTGTTTTTGTGACTTCTGGTAACAGTAAAAGGTCACACACTGGGGTGAAAATCAAAGCAAAGCATCTCACTCTGTAGGTTCTGCTATATGCATTTTGTCTTGAATGAAGTTTTGTTGCAAAACGGTTAAGAGGATAAAAAAAGCTAGCGGATACACACATGTACACACAGGTGTGAGCATTGTGTGACTGAAAGAGGTTAAAGAGGCAAAAAGGCCCTCACGAACAAGGGCGCCGCTTTCTTGTTTTCATCTGAGAGCCGTTTGGAGAAAAGTGGCCCTTTGCAATTATCAGTTGTGAGAGTCATTACCGAAGAATCTGGAACAATGGCAACACTCCCATCTGCCCTGCAGCAGGGGCACTTTCCTTCCCTCTCTGTCTTCTTTCTCACATTTTCAGTCACAGCTCATATGGGGCCACCTGCAATCAAACACCTTAGAGCCATATCAAGGCACAGACAGATAGAGAGAACGAGAGATAAGATCTTCTATAAAAACAAACAGCAGAGATGTGTGTGTATTTACGTCTGCGTCTGTGTGCTTGATGTGTGTTTGTGGTAGCGTGTGTGTGTGAGCGAGACGACGCGGGGCGTATGTGTGTGTTTGCGTGTCTGAAATTGCCCTTTGATGTCTGCACCTCGTGGTAGAGGTGGAGGACTTCTTGGGAGAAAGTAAACAACAAGAGAAGCGACACTTTTGTAAACACTCGGATCATATTGAAACTTAGAAGAACAACCACTCGGGTCAACCTGAAGAGTCTATTTTTACTTTGCATTCTTATGTTAAAGGCGCGCTTTAGAAGAATGTAGTATTGATATTCAGAGCTTGACAGAGAGACAAAAACCCAACCTGATCTCACGGCAATTCGTACGTATTTTACGAGGTGGCTAATTCGTACAAATTTGTACGACCTCACTCGTACGAATTCATCCGATTTATTCTAAATCGTACATATTTTACGAGGTGGCTAATTCGTACAAATTT
>JAUCNO010002204.1:0-13377 GCA_032353835.1 Enteromius viviparus
GTTTGGATTTGTCAACCCAAAACTAATCCTGTAACTCTGAGTTTGTTTAGCTACCATCATGGTACAGGCCCCAGGTGACTGGCTCAAAAACATCCCTGCCCAAATATTGCAAAGACTTGATGCATCCACCATTAAGATTAATGGGAGCATTGAAGGCTCTTTAAGATCTACTTGGGGAAAATATGTCAGTTTCTCGCTGCGAGGAGCCCTCTGAAAAAATCACTACTGAAATCATAAAATACAGTGACATTCGTGCAATAAGTGCCAAACCTGCTCAGCTGGGCTTCTGTGCCACTTCATTTCATTCAGTCATTAACATGGACATTAAAACAGCACTTTATCAGCAGCTGATCCCCGGGGCTCACAAACCCAGACGCTCCCGTTTGGAAATGAGCCTGCTGGAGATTGACTCATATGTGTCAAGGGTAATGAGGCATGTTGGGTCACAAGCTTGTGGCTGTCAAGCACAATAAACAGTAAGCAGTAGTGAGAATTGTGCCTGGATGGGGGGGAAAAAACGCTTTTCACCTGCAGATGCATGAGGTTTAATGTGAAGTGATGGATTGTGATCCACATCATATTGACTCTGTCGCTGAATTTGCTTGTGGACCAGTTAAATGTACTAATTACTTCGAGTATCTTAAGCTCTGGACCCAAGAGCTCTAACATTATTGATCAGGAAGGTGATCTAGCTACTGATGTGCTCCTACTGGTTTTGTTGGTATTTTCATGCATAAGATGTCGTCTTCATGTGTTTTAATCATAAACAGCACACACCGAATATAGTTAAAAGGTGATACATTTTTTTAATGACTAGTGTGTTCAAGAAAATAAACATCAGAATAACTTGCATGCTATTTTCCATAACATACAGTACATTCACTGGAAATACACAAATACATTCACTTGGCCTACATATAGAAAGATTCACTGCGGATCAGCCAGACATCTTAAACCGTAAAAAGATGGCTATATACTGGAAACAATACTTCATATCTGATCACATACATTCATTCTTGTACACATATCAAAGCCTCGATGACTTAATCAAATAAAATATGTACATTATTGTTCAAACATGTGCTCAAAAATAAACACTCTAGTGTCTCATAAGCAGACTTGACCCCATCAAAAAAGATAAAGGATCAGGAAACATATATATTTGTTATTTTTTGCATGAAGGCTGATCGTGGCTTCTGTCGTATCAATACATTGGCAGTAATGTCCAAATATATAAGCTTTATGATTGTTCCGAGAAAAGGAATCCTGGACATGAAAACGTGTATTATTGGTTTTTGACGGGCCCTTTATGTAGTGGCCTCAATGTCAAAATGTACAAACCTTTTTTTTGCATTATACAAAATATTATTCAGACGTGGGTCACGATACTTTTTAATAGCCACTCTGAAATCATTTTTTGCATTTTATTCATAAATGACTGTGTAGACAGTCTAGATGCAAAAGGGCAAATATGCTAGAAAAAAGATGAATAAGAAAGAATAAATACGATGTACAGTACAGACACTTTAGCAGCACCTTGACATTCTAGTCTATAGTTTTGCTTAATTTGTATTCTGCACATATCTAACATACGATATTACACATTTTTGCCTATATTTTACTGACATGACAGAGATCTCACAGGTTAATAACCTTAACGTCACCGGTAACAAGGATCCTACTTCCTGAACGCATCTGCTGACTGAGTAAATTACTCAGGTTTTGCAAGACTTTACATTACAGGGTCCATATTAATATAATAAATTACAGTAGCATGAACAATCAGTATGCATAATTACAGGCTGCTCCACAAAATAATTGCATATTAAGAGGATTTTCATCACTGTTACACACACTTCATATAATTACAAAACCCATACAAATCAAATGCAAATACAATGACATGTTTCCTATATGGCCAGATTGTCTGCCTAATTTGTTCTGCTTTTAATTTACCTCACAAGTGGGGAAAACTGCTATTGCTAGTATAATGAAAATATTGATGAATAGGATCATCCGTGTTCAGTCTGTACATTAAACAACTCTTGTGAGTGGAGTCTCGTTTGGGTTCAAAACACTGACTTGTTCAGTGTTGATTTAGTAAGTTCAATTAATACAGTTATGCACATCAAGGTATGTCCATGTAAATGATTATATGTATTACATAGATTATATTCTGTTTTAATATGCTTAAAAGTTACTTTTTATGGATTACATGATTGCAAATTCTCCCTAGTACTTTTTTTCTTTAACATGAAAAAAACAAAAACAAAATTTTAAAACAAAAAATCCAGTGAGTATTACCACTATAGAATGGCCATGCAATGCCATTGAAATGCATCTGAATTTTGGGTGGGAAAAGTACCTTAAGCTCCTCACTTTGATGACATAGCTTTTGTTGTTTCCATTTTGCTGTTTGTTTGTGTTTCATTAATGATTGTTCATGTGATATAGGGATTCTCAATATTTTTTTGCAAGTCAAATAAAATATTTACTTGAAGACCCTGAGATTTAAATCAAAATATAAATATGTAAAACCAATAGTGCTGTCAAATGATTAGTCACATCCAAAATAATAGTTTTACACAATTTACACAATTTCCTTGTGTACTGTATATATATATATATATATATATATATACACATACAGCATATATTGTGAAAATATTTGCACGCATATATATATACAGTATATATATATATATATATATATATATATATATATGTAACATTTTTCATAAATATACAAACGGATGGGTGTGTATTGATTATATATGCGCATATTACACACAGATACATCTTGTAAATAAAAATGCAATAAATAGTTTGACGACAAAAAAACAACAGCAACAAAAAAAAAAAAAAAACAAGTTAGGTCAAAAGTAATCTGAAAGTAATCCAAAAGTAGTCAAAATAGATCTACTAAAACGAGTCATTTAAATGACATCACTGATTAACAGTTTTCATCAGGAGTACAGTTTGTAAGTAATCTACCCAGCGCTATAAAAACAGTCACATGTTTCTCTTAAGTGTTTAAGTCCATGTACACAAGAGAGCCAGGATGAACAGAATTGTTAAATTATTCATTTTAAAAAATGGATTCACTTATTTGTGTGGAAGAGCATTATTGGACAAAACATGTGACGTTGCAAACAAGATAAGTTAACATTTTTGTCCATTACCCTGCAATTTAAAGACTGAACATGTTAAATATAGAAATTATCCAATTTAAAGGGAATGCACACATACAGTACATATCACAAACTGCTCCTTGGGGCTTATAAACATGGGCTAAAAGCCACGGTTTGTAAATTACGTTGTAATGTAGAGCGACCGTTTCAGTTCTACAAGAAACTATTTTTCTCTTTTATATTTCACCACCAACACACAGCATTTAGCATTCGTATCTTGCCCTGCTGTAATGAGACAGGTGAATACAGCTTTGTCTATGACAGAGATCATACATTTTTAAGTTGTCTATCTTATCTACGAACACGTTCCCCGTTGTATAGTTTAAATATATATGCACCACAGTTAAAGCACTCCAGATGGCAGCCTGTTACTCCACGTCGTGGTGAAGATAAATGAATGTGGTTTCCTCCAATCGCTCACTCTGGAGACAGCCATTGATTTTATTTGAAAAGCATTCTCTTTTTCGCTTTCTTTTTTCTCGAGGCTGGCCGGCAAAGATGAATGAGTGTGCGTGTGTACGTGTGTGGCAGAAGTTGAAAAGTCTTAATTATTTAGTGTTTGTCACTGTGATAGAAAATCTGTTCATGTACTGAGCAATGAGTGTCGACGCTGCTTAGACTATTAATTAAACCGATAAAGAATAATTCTTCTCTAAAGGTATTTTTTGCCTTATTTGTACACTTAACAGTCAGTTGCACCAGAGGCTTTTTGCTGAAGCAGAAGTCCTTGCGTTTTTGTAATTATTCTTCATCAGGCAGCAATCAGAAAGCGGGTTTCCAGCACTGAGCATGTCTAAAGGCTTGATTCTTTAATAAGAGCTTGTGCTGTTTGCGAATCGGCTCTTGGAGACCAACAGCATATTAAACGAAAATGCCAGCATGGTTTTTTAATGTCACAAAAGGGAGGGAGTCTGTCTGCTGAGAAGGTGAGAGGGGAAAGGTGGTCGACATAACATCTCAGTAACAGTATCATCTCATTGGTTTCCGGCTTTGAATCCTGTTTCTTCACGTAAACTGTTGCTTTGGTGTACATTCAACTGAAACCTTGCTAGAGACTAGGGCTGGGAGCCTACTGGAAATATTATCTCTGACGATACATATGTAGGGGAATATCAAGTATACCAAGATAATATTAAGGCTGGGTTTCACAGACAGGATAACAGGCCATAGTTCAATTAAGACATTTGAGTATTTTTTATGAACATGAAAAAAGCATTACTGGTGTGCATCTTGAGAAAACAAAGGCGCTGACATGTTTTAGGATCAGTCAGTGCGAGTCTCTTTCAGCTGAAACAGCTCAGATTTACATCTTAGTCTGAGACTAGGCTTATCCCATCTGTGAAACCAAGAGTAAGAGTCTTGTTTATACAGTATATGATGAATATGGCTGCTGTTATGCAGGCTCTGAAATGCTCCTGTGCCCATATACGTGTGAGTGCTTTGAGAAGAGCATCAAAGGTAATAATTTTAGCATTTAACAACGTTGAGCACTGAGCAATCAGAGACATGAAACCCTGATAGCACACGTACATCTGGGAGACGTCTCTTTAACATCTGCTTTAACATCTGCAAGACATATTATTTAGGTTGTTTGCTTATCTGCAATACGTCTGTTGGACGTCTCCTTTTTGATGTCACTTAGACGTCTGTTAGATGTCTTTAAGATGTTTATGACTTAATGATAATGTAAGTTATCATCTGAAAGACATCTGCCAGACGCTTGTAGACAGCAGACACAGATCAGTTTTGCTCACTTTCTTGATTCTAGAAACTCTCATATAATTTATGGAAGCCAGTCTAGCACTTACTTAATAGCTGAATAACTGAATAGATCTCAACTCAAGCAATTGTGAATGTGTATTGAATATGTATTATTTTCTTTCGTCCAATTCTGAAGAAAAAATACAAACCTTTAACGAATATCGTTGATTTAAAATATATTGACTTTTTTTATTATTATATTGCCCAGCCCTACTAGAGACAAACTCTGTAAATCACATTTATATATATATATATTGGTCTAATTGGACAGTCGTTGCCTGGAATACGAGCAAGCCTTTCATGAATTCTCTTGACTTTAAGGTTGAGTCTTTTTTTGCATTGATATCCTGAAAGGTGTTGGCATGTTATAGCTTAATGGTCACTCCTACCTATTTTTTATTTATTTTTTGCCAGAGAAAGAACCACATTTTGGCCATAAGATGTCTTTGAACCTGACACTGGATCTTTCATTGAGGCACTTTCCAACGAACCAATCGCCTCCATCTGCCCGTCAACAGTTGGGAAGGATTTTTCCCAAGCTTGCCCTGACTTAATAGCCAGCGTTACATTGGTACAGCATGCCTCGATTTGGCGTTCAGGAAGATATGCAGACTGGTTTGCCGTTCTTGTCATACTGGTACACCAGCATCTTGATGCAGTGTGAGTTGGCTGGTGAGATCCAAGGGCTGCTGGTGATTGAGAAGTTGTGACTGGCGTAAAATGGTGGCGGCTGCTTTCTGCATCGAAAAAGTGCTTTTAGCACCGTGCCGGCCATCCTGCGAAAACGCTTGCTGATAAAGCAGTACAGGAAGAAGTTGACGCCAGTGTTGAGAAGCGCCAGCATGTTCGCCACGTCTGTGACCAAATGCAGAAGCCTGGCTGGTCCAGGCATCGCCGGTTGGGCCGTGTAAAGGTGGTAAAGGATCATGAGGGTGCGTGGCGCCCAAAGCACAGCGAACACTGAGGTGATGGCCAACAGGATGGCTGTGGTTTTTCCGGTGGAGTAGCCTCGCAGACGGAAGCAGCTACGACGACAACGAAGCTTGCGTACGATGATGGCGTTGAGTGAGAAGAAAACAGAGCAGGGGAGCAGGTAAACCGTCGCACAGTGGACCCAAACCAATACATGCTGGCCAGCGCTGCTACTGCGGCCACCTGCGCTCGCTCCCGGCAGTCCGTGCCACAGCTCCGGCCACCAGTAATATGGGACACTGGTGATCAGGCAGCCAGCGTACACCGCCAAGATCACTTTGCGAGTCCGGGCTGGGTAGGAGACGGTGTGGTAGCGCAGCGGATGGCATACAGCGATGTAGCGGTCCACGGTCAGGGGAACCGTGATCCAGATGGAGGTGTGGATGGAGGAGAACTCCAGGACCTGCACCGCTTTGTTAAGGGAGTGGGGAAGAGGCGCTCCGAGAATGAAGTCCTCCAACAGGAAGTCCACAAACACGATCAGCAGCAGGACCAGGATGTCAGCTACAGCCAAGGCCAGTAGGTAGTTATAAGACGATTTCTGTCGCCGCAGCACCAGCTGAGAAAGGATGATCACGGTGAGGATGTTTGCTGTGGAATGTGAGAAGAAATGGAGAGAGAGCAGAACATGGTGAGAAGAGAGAGAAACGGGTGGGTGAGAAAGCGTTGAAGTCAGTCTTGCCGGGTGATGGCACATAAAGGTGAGAAAATTGCGTCTTTAATAAACTTACGGGTGTAAAGAATGAGTCATACAATATTGCATTGGAATTGCAGTACTACAAATAGTAACAAAATTTAGCAAAGTTAAAATCAAAAGCTGATCCATCTCTCTTACCCACTGCTTACACTCAAAGGCTCAGAGCGTACAAATCTCATGAAATGCATACGTACACACATGCATGTTCACATACATTTACAACATTAACATGCATGTGCTCATTTATTTTCATACAAATTCTCTCACGTGTGCAGTTACACACTCATGCATTCATATTTTCATGCATATATGAATGCTCACATGCATGCATTTACCAGCAAACACTAACATTAACATCCATATAGTCATCCTTTCACATGCATGCAAGCATATTTGCATGTACATAAAAGTAGACAAATTCACATGCACAAACTTTAATTCACACACATATACAGACATGCATTCACAGGCGTTCACATATGCCTCCATAAACACATGCAAGCACATACAACCACATGTTCGTACACATGCACTGCTGTTCAGAAGCATTTTCACACATACACTTACACACAAGTTTAGATGCATACATTATCATTCAGGTGCATGCATTCATTTCACACATGCACATTCAAATTCACACACACACACGTGCACGTAATCACACGTTGACACACATGCACACTGAAATCCACACACGTGCGAGCATGTATACAGATGCATATCCAAAGGCATGAGAGAACGTGACCTTATGAGACTTTCATTCAATTCGTCCCTCTTCTTCCTGCCTGCCTGTTTTCCTCGAAAACTGCATTCGCCTCTGTTTCATTGTGACCTTCAATAAAAACTGAACAAGCAGCAGCAACACGTGCAATTACATAGGATACGCAGACCCTCTAGCATCCACCCTTTCCTCTTCTAGACCCTTTTATTACCTTGCTTCCATCCAAACCTGTATTGTTTGTGGGTCACGCACAGGCAGCGTGAGATGCACGGGCAGAAAAAATGACCAGTGACTGCCGTGATCTCTCACTGTGATAAAAAGAGCATGCACACAAAAGCTCTTCCTTTATTTAAGCCAAACAATTTAACACAGCAGTAGGGGACGCATGGAAGCCTCATTACAAAAGACCTCAGGCAACATGCTGGGATATGTTAACCTGAAAAAGTAATTCACTAAAAGTTGCAGTAAATTCCCTACCTACTGTAGCCAAAGGGCTGCTGCATGGAATGATATACTGGATGAAAACTTCAAAGTGTTTTGCACCCATGGTGTGTCTCTGCCTGTCTGACAGTCATTCGAGCTGCTAATAAAGATGGAATTGGATTACATATGCCAGTCAGGAGTCTGGAGAATCGCACTTCACAGTTCTAGAACATCAGCTGATTACAAATGACAAAGACTCCAGCTTCAAACTCACACATACACAAATTTACATAAACCCTGGCAATCTCAGGCTTACAAGCATCCTTTTAAAAATGTATACACAAACGGAGAGACTGGCAGAGATAGGTTTGATTGATTCAGTTGCATCACGTTTGATTGAAAAGGATGAAACTTTTACCTTTTAGAACACACACAAACACAAAATGCAAACAAAGCTGTATCTATGGGTTGAGCTCATAAACATTTTAGTGCTCTTAAGTTAGTCTTTAAGAGACTTTTAGCATATCAGCATGCTAACCTTTTCTGGAGTATACAGTATGTAGGCTATATTGCGTATGTATGCACAACCACATGACCGGCTACTAAATGCATATGTGCTGACCTGACTGTCTTTTTCCCCAGGAGGCTGATATGTAAATTAATACTGATCTGGAAAATGTTTTAGTCCACTCACCAATATGTAGATAACCTTCGTCTTCTTGGTATAAGGCAAATGCAGAGATGCCTCATTAATTAGTTTTTTGACTAAATTAAAATCTCCTCACCTGTTGTGTTTAAATGCAGGTAGTTAGATTTTTTTTTTTACATTTTGGGTAGCAAACTACGTTTCTTGAATATCCCGTCTGATTGGCCAGTTTAAACACAGCCTCACTCCAACTCATCACATTTTGACGCTTGGTCAAGACCCTTTTGCGTCGCTTTTTGAAGCTCAAGGTACCCCTTTTTAGTTGCTTTTCGACATGAAGGGTCCTTTATTGCTTTGAGTTGTTTGGCTTAATGTAATGGTTTGCATGCATAAATAAATTTATTATAAGTTTTACTTTTATTGGAGCACCAATCCCCACACTCACCCACCTCTGAACAATATAAACACACACAGACAAATGCAGTCACAGGTATTTATTGCACAAGCTAAATATAGACAAGCAGTATAAATACATTACAAACAAGTTGTGTCACATTCCAAGTCTTCTGAAGCCTTGCAAGTCTTTATTTGAAGAAATGAGTAAAACACAAGGTTTTAATCACTAAAAAGGATCAGGCTTCGTTTACACGCTCACGTCTTATTCAGAAAACATACTCCCGTCCGGTATAATGATGCAATCGGTCACGAGATACACAAGAGCAAATAGTATTTCACAACAGCATGACGCAATAGATCACGACACACGCAAGGGCCAATGGCATTTCACCACCAACGCTGACGTAAGGATTCTTGTAGCGGCATTTTTTAAATCGCACAAAGACTGAAGCAGCACACAGGAAGTACACGGAAAATGGAGACAGCGAATGCGTCTTTTCCTCTCAAAAATCTCTTGTTTTGCCTCAGAAGACTTGGAATATCAATATCTTTCAAAAAAAGATGACAGTGATTGTATCTGCCTGCTATATCTTGTGTTTTATTGACAGATGGGGCAGGGGTTATGTGCTCACAAATGTGTAAATAATATCATTTCACAAGTTCGCTCTTCCTTATGATGGAAATTTAGGCGTATTTGGCATGCTGTCTGGGGAGTGAGCCGGGATGTCGGTGAACGCCAAACCCTAGAAGATGGAACACTAGGGGGTAGAACCAGGGCTGAGCTTGATGTCCGGCTCGCCTCTCTGGAGGAAGAAGCGAAGCATCTGGGGAGAAGGGGTGGAGTTGCAGCCCAGTCAAACATTTTTTTTTTCGTGGCACGGGCACGATTCTTACTCAACATTTGTGAGTCCAGCGCAAATGGATGAATCCGTGGAGTCGTGCTGGAGTCACGAAAATAACGAAATAATCATGTCCCTGACACGAATAAATAGATTAAAGGATAATTTTGTGATATTGTCACGACCTGCCGATGCGAGGAGGAATGCATAACAAGATGAAAAAGGGAGGAAGAGGAGGTCTATTTAAGGGGAAGGCTTATGCATTTAATTGGTCGAGACAAAAGAGGACCCTTCTTGTCGAAAAGTTACTAAAAAGGGGTACCTTGAGCTTCAAAAAGCGATGCAAAAGGGTCTTGACCAAGGTCAAAATGTGACGAGTTGGAGTGAGACTGTGTTGCCAGTTTAGTCATGAAGGTGCGTTCACAGCGGACGCGAATGAAGCGTCAAGCGCGAGTGATTTACATGTTAAGTCAACGCAAAGACGCGAATAGACATCCTGCGGCGCGAATAGAGCGAATGGCGCGTTTGACGCGTGATTCGCTCAAGTTGAAAAATCTGAACTTTGGCGAAAATTCACGCCGCGTTAACCAATCAGGAGCTTGCTCTAGTAGTGACGTGATGACTAGAAAGCGGCAAGTGTCAGATTTACTAGCCGCGGTGAGGCTGCCCTCGGCGGATACATGAGTACTGAACACCGGTGTTCACGTGGAGCTCACGGCTCCGAAATAGGCGAAGCAAACTTTTAAAAAGGCGCTCTCTTTTTTAATATACCGCAGATTTGTGTTTTAAACAACATTCTCGCCTGAAATATTCCTAAAACTGCATTTCATGGTACAATAACAGCAATATTTAATGTTTTGCGGTTCTTCCCCCTTCTTGAGTAAGACCTCTCGCTACTAAAAATGGTGCTCTATTCAACCAATTTTTAAAAATCGCTTATTGCTTATTTAAATTGGATTATGTAAATTACCTTTTTTGGGGGTTTAAACATATAATAAATCTAAGGTTACACTCTTCGCTCCACAGCAGCTAAAAAAAACTTTTTCGGAACCATCTTTTTAAAAAAATATTCAGACAGCTCTAAGTTGGTCTCGTGATTCGCTGCTAGCTTTCTGATTATGTTGCCCATTCTCAATGGAAAAGTGGCTGAGCAACATTGCTCGAAATGTTAAATTTACAGTTGTTACAGTAATAATGACAACAATAGTACAAATAGAAATAATAAATTAACTGTTCCATGCTCCAGCATGACTAACAATTACACTACACATGAACCGCACCAGAGCCTACTCTTCAAGTGAGCTAGGGTTAAATGAAGAGCACTGGACTTGGTACAGAGCAATTGTGAAATAAGCATGGATCATATCCCATATGATAGTACATCCTAAATCTGAAAAAAAAAAAAAAAATGATAATAACATTTAGATTCAATCATAATAAATTGAGCCTGATCAAAATAATAAAAACTTGAGCTTTTAGATGAAACCGCTGCATTGTATATATCATTATCTTCATAAAATAGTCATTGTTTATGGTGAACACTGGCTTTAATGGTGTTATTTCACTGGATGGCGAATTTCACTTTTTTTTTTTACATTATTTTAAATATTTAAATATTAAGTACAAAATCATGTATTTGTATTTAAATACATTTTCCTGCATAGCATGTTGTATTTTAACTATTTGTTGATGTATCTGTGCCCATTTATGACAGATACTTACCATGAATCATGAGCAAAAACGCCAGAGCAAGAGGAGGAGCAATTCTGAATCCCATCACTACAAGAAAACACAATCATTAACTTCAAAATAGACAATAATAATAACAAAAAGTTTTCCAACTAATTAGTTGTGTTGTACAATAGAATTATCTTGACTATACTGACATTTTAACCATATATTCATGAGCAAGATGCATATAATTCATATAATATTTACTTGTTATTAACTCCTACCGTGCCCTGATGACTCTGACATCCAGAAAGCATTAAAGTGATTTCACATTATTGGCATAGGTCGTTTTTGACCATGCGGATATAAATGTTTCTTCCTCTTTCTTAGGTGCTGCCCATAGCACCAACTAAAGACAACATTTTCCAATGCCATTTATTGATAATTAAACTAAATATGTTTTAAAAGATCTGTCCACCACATTGATTGACTGTGAATGCCATAAAATATGACATTTTCTTTTTTTTTCCAGTTTCACTTAGCTGAAATTTTTCAATTAAATATTTTTTAAAAATCTGGGTGTTTAAAGTGGCCAAAATGCTTTCCTGAAAGGAAAAACATAATAATAAAATAATAATAATAATAATAATAATAAATAAATAAAATATTTTTTACAGAAGAAACCAATTTTAAGTACGAATATTACACATCATCACTTTGACCACAGACATACAAGTTTATTGTGAATTTATTTATTTATTCTTAACATCTTTTTTTATTTTTTTCAACTTTGGTTTACTGGCAAAAAGAGATGTGACAGGAAGTGGTGGGCAGGGTGGGTCAAACAGGAAATTACCTAATCATGAATCCACAAATCCGATGACTCAGAGACCATCTTCTGTACAGTGACTCAACATACACTGGTGTGATCAAAATGATGCCAGAGTTTCCCCCAGCTCTAGAGGAGATGGACATCTACCAAAGAGCTTATAAAGAATCTACAGAGATGAAGATGATTTTCTTGTTGGGCTCTTGACCCTTGATGTTATAAGATTATATCTTTGAGCAGCTGTAGCTATGTTTGTACATCACTTTTTTCATGCAAAGATAACCAAAGACTACAACCAGGTGATATTAGTCATTGAAAATAACACAAGTCATCAGTAAATAGTCTTTGTAAGGTTTTATTAATCTGAAGAATCTAGTAACAACAACAGCTCTGTGATCATTCAGATACAAACTGTGTTTACTTACTTTAAGAATTTCAAAAGCATAAATAACTTACATTGATTACTATATGATATAATCAAATTGTGACCTCATGAGTATCCTGAGAGATCATGATGACATCACTCTGAGACTGTACTGGGTAGAAATTATTTTCAGTTTTCGCTTGCTTTTGCATGCACTGGAATTGAAGAGATGTTCAGGTAATGAGTCAAATAGATTTTTTTTTTTATAGTGCCTGTTTCTTGCTGAAAGCTTTTTCTGAAGAACTCTGAAACATATATTGTGTAAGACTGGATGGTGTAACTGACCAGAAGGAGAAGTTCATTTTTAACGTCCTTGACTAATTTTCTCCTTGACCTCAGTTTACTGGCCTTAATAATCAATACATTTTCTTTTTTTTCTTCTTTTTTTATGTGCTGACAAAGATCCTCATTGGAAGGCAAAAAACATTGGCATATAGGTTTCCATACTTTTGTCCCATTAGGAGCTCTGTAGCTTGAATTTATGTTTTTTGACTAATATGTGTTAAAATCATTATTTTGAACCTTTCTTAAAACTGTCAAATCATGGGCATTTTTTCAAAGTCCTTTGGTGTCTACAGTCATAATGTCTCAGACACGCCAGGCTCCACCATCACCCAATCACAGCACTCACTCTCACCAGAGTACTAATCCCGATCACCTGACACCACCACCTGGATCCAGTCACCACACAATCCCCAACCACTTCAAGTGCCCCTATTATGCCTTATCACAGGGGTCACCAAGTTCGGTCCTGGAGGTCCGGTGTCCTGCAGACTTTAGCTCCAACCCTAATCAAACACACCTGAA
>JAUCNO010002205.1:0-13376 GCA_032353835.1 Enteromius viviparus
CACAGTGGAAAACCAAACAGAGCCGAGTCGAGTCGAGCCGAGGCGAGCTGGTACTGTGTAGTGGAAAAGCGCCATTATTGTCTGACATGATTGTTTGTATTTGCTTTTGTCATTCTGTAGCATCCATTGGCTTTGGAAAGGCGCTATATAAATTAAACTCATTATTATTGTTATCAGTGTGTAATAACTGACTCCTGCTCTTTCCTCTAGATGTCAAATCACAGTGATGATGCAGCAGGTTTACCACAATCCAGTGCTCTGCTGCAGGGACACCATGCCCCTCATCAGGCCCCGCCCACTTCTCAGTCTGACGCCTTTACCAGTCAGTGCTGTTCTTTTAAGTTTTAATGCTATTTTCTTGATATTGATTGATTGAAATTGATAAATGATGTGCTTTGTGCAGGTATTTAAGCAGATAAGCATGCAAAATGTTTTTCTATCATGCAGGCTTTTCAGATTCATAAAGCATTTCTGTAGCTCAAACGTGCTACAAACACCACGTTCATACGTTCATAACTTGAATGCATTGCAGGTCGCTTTGGATTAAAGCGTGTGCCAAATGCATAAATGAGTCTAATTTTAACATCTAGAAATCAAACGCACCACCTTTTAGGGGAAGTACAGGATGATTTCACAGTGCTGTTGTCATCGCACATTGTGATCAGCATTTTCTGCTGCTAATCTCATCATGTTTTTGTCTGCCAGGTCTTTCTCTGCCTCACTCTTCTCACTCATCCAGCTCGGATATAAAGCGGGAAGATAAGGAAGATGATGAGAACCTGTCTATTGCAGATAAATCGGAGGATGAAAAGAAAGATGGAAAAAGCCGCACACGAACGAGGTACTTGACGCCCCGCAAAACATCAGTTAATCCCAGGATAAATAAACAGTACTGCTCAGAAGTTTGAAATAATTAAGGTTTTTTATGTTTATAAGACATCTCTTACATTCAGTAAGGCTGCATTTATTTGACCAAAAACAGTAATATTGTAAAATATTATTGCAGTTTAAAAATAACCTTTCTAAGTGAATATATGATAACATATCAGTTATTTTTGGTATGTGCAGCTGAATTTTCAGCATCATTACTCCAGTCTTTAAAAATCATTCTAACATGCTGATTCGCTGCTCAAGGGAAAAAAAATTCAGGATTTACAGATGTTCAGATGTACAGAAAGTTCAAAAGAACAGCGTTTATTTGAAATAAAAATCTCTTGTAACACTGTAAATGTCTTCAGTTTGACTAGCTCAAATGAATGAAGGTATTAATATATTTTGCTTTAATTTCATTTACCCCAAACTTTTGAATGATAGCATATCATTATTTCTACAAAAATAAGCAGCATAAAAGGTTTCAGCATGTTTCTTTAGCAGCAAGCCAGCAATCAATTGCATGTTACAATACATTCACATTAAAAAACACTCATTTTAAATTGCAATAGTAATTCAATTAGTTCAAATTAGAATATTTATTTCGTTTTTATAAAAAAACATTACTGGTGTCTATCTTAACAATGCACCGACATTTTTTATAACAAGTGTCTTTCCATTGAACAGCTCAGATTTACATTTTAATCTAGGACTAGTCTTAACCCCGGTCTGTAAAACCAGGGGAATATTACAGATTTTACTCTATTTTTAGTTAAATAAATGCATCCAAGGTGAGCAGAATCTAAAAGTCTTTATAATTCCACTTTTACTGCCAGTTTAGTTGCATTTAATAAACAGTCAATATACTTGACATTCCCACCTCCAGCAACTTCAGGTTGGTCCATTTTAAAACCTTGACGTGAGGTACGCGTCGTTCCCTGTCAGTGTGCCCTGATTTTTTTTTTTGCCTGTAACCCCTTTCACCCCTTTATTCCTCTGACCCATGAAGTCAAGACGAGGATGCCGATGATGAGGACTTGCCGATTGAGGTGAAGGCGGAGCGGGAGAAAGAGCGGCGCGTGGCCAATAACGCCCGTGAGCGTTTGCGTGTTCGCGACATCAACGAGGCCTTCAAAGAGCTGGGCCGCATGTGCCAGCTGCACATGAACAATGAGAAACCTCAGACCAAACTGCTCGTCCTTCACCAGGCCGTAAATGTTATTCTCAACCTGGAGCAGCAAGTGCGAGGTCAGTGTGTGCGACTGACCTCAGATCAATGCTCAGACACCGCAGAGATTCGTCTGTGGTTGGGACACCTGAATGGGTTCAAGGGGTGGAGGACTTGTTGATAGGAGATATTATATACTAGATGGATGAAAGCATTTGCATCTAGGTTCAATACAATTGAAAATATTTCAAGGCAAGACACTACAAGTGAAAATACCCTTGTTAGTTTTGAAATATTGGGCTATTTGTGGCTAGATTTAAACTACAAAATGTTTTTTCTCAACTTTGGCTGCACCTACATAGACCAAAACTTAGGATTTTATTCCTTTCTATATTCTGAAGGTTTTTACTGAGGGGTTTGTTCATATACCATTGACTTTGATTTATATAACATTTTATTACTAAAACAATGGCAAAAATACATATCTTTAAAGACTTTGAGTTTTTTTCTCCACTTTAGCAGCACTTATATACACCAAAACTTACATTTTTTTCTTCTCTATATTCTGAAGGGGATTACTGAGGGGTTTGATCATATATCATTCACACTGATTTATATCACACTTTATTCCTAGAAATATGGTGAAAATGTATTGATTTCTATCTTCTAGCAGTATTTTCTGATTCACTTATTTAAGCATAACATTTCAGAAAACTTGATATAATTAATCAACTGTGGAAGTATGCTAAAATGGGTTTACGCTGTTCACAAGAAGTGTCTTGCCTTAAAATAAGCCCTAGAAACAGCCTAGCAACCAGCCAAGTTGCATTAAACTCAAGAATATTTTCTTTTAATATTATCTCAAGTTATTCAAATGTAAATTATTAAATTTACATATTAAAATACATTAATAAAATGGTGTTAATTCTTTTGGAATGCTTCGAATGAAGTGTTGTTTATCCCTCCTGCCTCCCTAGGCCCACTCAGGTGTCTGTTTAGGGTGATTGTGGGACTGTCTGCACTTTCAGTAACTGTGCATGTGTTTTCTGTCTGTCATTTCATGTTTAGCACTCATCCCTTTTCTGTTCATCTCACCTGCTTGCAAGACCTGTGCAACTAACAGACTCAGATTAAAGCTATTTTGAATAGTTAGAGGTGTAAATGTAAATTGTCATTTACTCAGTCTAGGAAAGTTCTGAAGCATTGTAGAGTGAATGACTGTCAACCCAAAATAAGTATTACAAGAGAATCCCAAATGTCTTGTGCACCACATTCCTTCTTGGGGTCTTTTTATTTTGTTTGGGATACAGACATGACTTTGAAGTCTGTTTGGTGTGTCCTGGGCTTTAAAGACAATAATGATTGCAAACTAACACGTTTTATGCCTGCATGAGAGAAATAAGGTGTCTATATTAGCAGATATCAATTGTATATATTTGTCAGTTATAGGGAGAAACCGAAACAAGGATGTACGAGATACACATATATATGAAAAGCATTAACAAGGCAGCGCTGGCTTACTGTTTTAAATATATTGACTGCAAGTAACTTTATTTTAAATGACTCGTGTTGTTATGAAAATATTTGCATACTGGAATACTTGAAGAATTAGATCAGTCTGTGCCGCCTTCATTTACTTATTCGTTTTAATTGCTTTCGCTTGAATTTTCTGGCTTTTAATTCTAAACTCACGCAAATGGCCCTGAACCCAATGTGACCTTGGACCACAAAACCATATTGACTCAGTCATAATTTTTATAGTCATAGTCAATTTTAGCTACAAATTTTCCTGTGCTACTTATGACTGCTTTTGTTGTCCAATGTTTTTAATATTCAATATTTTTTGTTAATGTAATTGTTTTTATGTCTTTTTTTAAATGATCAATTTTTTCAGTTAGTTGCCAAAAAAGTAACATTATTGATTTTTTTTTTAGTTTGTTTTTCATCTAATATTTTATTTTGCTTAAACTTTTTTGACCAAATGTTAATTAAATTTAGCTTGAATACAATACAATTTAATTCATTTCAAAAATGTTTTTAGTATTTTTAGACTAAGTTAAAGGAACCGTATGTAAGAAATGTATTGTAATAATCGTAAAATGTCTCTGTTATGTTCAGCAGGCATTAAGAAAACATGTTAATGTCAAGTACTCATATCACCGACAGCAGTAGTACAGCCTGGATATTCTCATTTAAAAAAGCACAGTTGCAGCCCTCAACTGATGTTTATGTTGTCATGTTTTGTTTTGACCTGAAGCACCACCTTCCATCTATCTCCCAATCACAAAGTCAATAGTGTTTCGGCATCCAGGTTGCCTGCTCTGCAAAGCTGCAGCAGCTACTAAAAAATGTCTAACATTTCGAGTACGAAACCTAAAAGACCTCGCTATAAATAAAAGTGCGCTATTTGACAAAGTGGGAAATAAGAAAAGGGTTTGCATTGGAGAAGCATTTGAACGATGGAGATGGATAAAAGCAGCTTATCTGGCAACCTCTAGTCAACAATGAGGGGGAGGGGAGACACCGCTCAACAGTATTTTGAAAGTGATTGCAGTACCAGCTTTGGCCATCTCTTACATACGGTTCCTTTAACAAAAATAACCCTTGTGCAGTCGCACAATAAAGGCTTACATTTGAAACATTTCTTTATGAAAAACAATAATTTGACTTCAGAAGACTTTAAATTTAGTGCTGTAGTCGCATGGACTACTTTATGGTGCTTTTTTTGGTCATTTTTGCAGTATTTTGCATATATTGCAATTAATTTCCACAAAAGAAACGAATGAAAAGAATTTTCATTATTCCTTCAAGACTAGTATGAGTGAAGCAGTTTATAAATAATGCATGCAACCCTCCTGATTTCCACGGTAGCCCTCATCTATGCTTTTGTTTTGCTTTCTAGTTGTTCAATTATTTTTAAATCTGTATATACCGCACATCTTCTGGTTTTCTTTTTTACCCCAATTTAACTGTTGCATGTCCGTAACCCCTCCGGTCTGCTGTGATACGCTTTTTCCTCAGGCATTAACCCCGCAGATTAGAAGAGGCGGACTCGTTCTTTTGTGTTTCTTTCTTAGCGTTTTACTCGCTTCAGATTGTACTAGTCTATTTAATGCTTGCATGTCATGTTTAACCCTCTGTTTGCCAGGTTGTTTTTCTTTTTACCCATTTCTCCATCTGTTCTTCAGCCCTTTTCTTTGCAGATGGCCGCAGTGGTTTTTAGTCTCATGCTTCATAAATGCATCTCAGCAGCGGGATGCGTTTACGATGAGACAGTCGCATTCACCTCATCCTGTCTTCTGTCTGGCTCTCTCAGTGGCAGTGTGTGTTTCTGTTCGGTTCTTGGCAGACGGTGCATCTCTCTCATCTTGCTGTCCTCTCGTCTTGCGCTCTTTCGCTCCGCGGCAGATCCCACAGACCTCCTGAAAGCCACTGACTCTCTAAAGCGTTGCGAGCTTTGAAGTTGCGTGTCGGGTAATGACGAAAGAAAGATGCTCAGGATCGGTCGCGTCCCGCTCTCCTCTCTCCGCACCGCCACTGGATCCCTCTCTGCAACCCTCGTTTAACTGGAATCAGTGCCGTTTTAATTAAATTAATCTGTTCGGACCACTTCACGTTGGTGTGGAATTTAGAATGCAGCATATGTTTCTGCTTTTGTGTTGTTTAACATGCAAAAAAAGGATTAATGACACCAGGGTTTTGCAGGGAACTTTCAAAGGGCAGTTTATTTGTAAAGCACATTTTGTACACAATTATAATTCAATGTGCTTTGCATGAAAGGAATTCAAATAATCATACCAAATAACAACAACATAAACAATACATTTATCACAACTATAAAACAAGGAATTTAAAACATTTAACAATTAAAAAAAATATTTCAAATGAATTTAGTAGTTAAAAATAGAAATTATTATACATAAAATACATTGCAATCAATTCAGACTTAACAGAGTGCTCATTTATTTAAATATATATATATATATATAAATATTTTATTGAAAATATATGCATTTAATTGAATGACAATTACAATATGAAGTGTTATAAAATTTGAATTTGTAATTATAATGCAAAATTATGTTTTAATGTTATAAAAATAGTAATTATTTACACACTCTGTGTGTGTGTGTGTGTGTGTATATATATATATATAATTATAATAAAATATACAATGATACTATATAATACTTTATAATTATGTAACATCAGTTTTTACATAAATTGTGTATATATATCATTTGTATCTTAAATTATTCAATGATATTATACATATAAATATACAATAAAAATGTATTGTACACTACAATAACTGTATACATATATAATGCATTTTTATTGCTATAAATGTATTTTAAATATATACATTTATTTATATTTACATATATATATATATATATAAATGCACACATTCATTTAAGAACAATTTTGAACCAATTTACAGGAATTACCAGGTTCTTTTGTCGTGGTAGTTGAGGAGTGTGGTTCTTTTAAAGCTAATGAGGCAGAGAGATTATTTAGCTGTAAAATGGTCTTAACGAGAGGCTAGTTGACTAACGAGCGCGTCGCCCTGGCAGCAGTGTGTCGGAGGAGTTTCTGACAGTGGAGGAGAAGGAGCAGCGAGAGCGTGAGAGGCGCATGGCCAATAACGCTCGGGAGCGGGTTCGAGTGCGCGACATTAACGAGGCCTTCAGGGAGCTCGGACGCATGTGTCAGCTGCACCTGAAGAGCGACAAGGCTCAGACTAAACTCATCATCCTCCAGCAGGCCGTGCAGGTCATCCTGGGCCTGGAGAGACAGGTGCGAGGTAGGACCAGCCCTCCGAGCCGCCACCGTCCTGCCGAGAGTCAGCAGACACACACACACACACACATTCCGCTGCTGCTGCTGAGAGCCGCGTCTCTGTTCTTCTTCTGCTGCTGTGTGTTTGTGTGACGCTGACCTTCAGCTTCTTTCTGCTCAAACTCCTGCCACATTAACAGACTTTCCTATCAGTCCTTCATTATAAAGCGGGAGCAACTAAATATGTTCAGGTTCATCTCACAAAAACATGTCTAGATCATATTTCACCCCAAAATAAAAAGCATGGTATTGCCACAGTATATGTCCAAAAGCTGTGGTGGAGAGATGCCATCAGATCACGTTACGATGTTTCTGGTTTCGTTAATGAACATTACAGTTTGTGGCAATGAAAACTGCTTTCTGGTCAATTCTGACTATTTATTTTTTTTATTAAAGGTAATGGTCATTATACTTGTTTATTATTAATAAATATAGTTAGCTGAGGTATAAATACTTAAAATAATCAAATAGATTAAAAAATTATCAAAGGAAATATGTTGATTTTATTATAAATTATTCATAATGTTAAAATACTTTATACAACATCAATATAATAAAACAATTAAAGTAGTAAACTTAAATAATATAGTATAGATATGTAAAAATAAAATATAAAGTTAAATAACAATTTTCTATATATGTGATGCTTTATTATACAAATATTCATATTAAGTAGAATGTAAACATTCAGAATATAACATAATATATGATTGCATATTTACATTCAATCTATTTTATAAAATTGTACATCAATATTTATTACATATAATATTATAATTATATTATATATTATAGCATGTAGCTAATATTTTTTTGTAAATTTTTACATGTTGTATAACAATTATGTATTTAAAAAAAAAATTATTACACAACTTGGTAAATTAAAATACATTAAAAATGATAATGTACATAAAAGTTAAAAATACAGTGCACATATGCCTTGTAATGGGAATATGTGTGTTTTTGGGATGAGTTATGAGCCAGACATGTAACTGAAGTGGATGATGTTGTGCTTTCTTCCTCCCTCCCTGCTCCTCTTCATCATCATGTGTTTGACTGAGTTTCTTCATCACTCTGTAGTCTGAGGTTAAACACTCACAGCAGATATTAATGTGTGTTTCTCAGAGCGTAATCTGAACCCGAAGGCAGCGTGTCTGAAGAGGAGAGAGGAGGAGAAGGTCACAGGAGATCCACAGATGCTGTCCGGTCTGGGAGGAGATGGACACGGACATATGTAATGCTCAGGTGAGCTGCACAGAAATATTAATATTTTGTTTAGGCACTTTGTGGTTGCTTTTATCCAGAACAAGTTGCATTGCATTAAATGTATACATCTAATTAGTTCATATATTCCCTAGAAATCAAACCCAGAGGTTTTACAAAGTAAAAAATTAATTTTATTTTATTTCCACAATTATTTTTTTTTCTCTCTGTTTTGCTTACTCTTTATTCCATTTTTCAGTTTTAATATTTCTGAATTCCTTTTTAGTGCTTAAACAAATGTTTAACACAATTCAAATTTTAACTAAATATATTGTAATTTTTAACTAAAATTACATTTATTATCTTCATTATCTATATTATTTTTTCTGTTCTTAATATTCTAGATGACTTGTTTGTTCCAATTTGTCTGGATTCTGAATAAATATTAGTTTATAAAAATGTAATATTAATAATTATTGTACAAAATTATTATTATTATTTTTTTGCCATACTCCTGTTTTTTTTTATCATTTTGGATTCCATCTCTTTGGTTACATGCTATTAATAAAAAAAAAATGTTTAATTAAAATCTTAACACCTATGTAATTTAACAATAGGTTATTAACAAAAGAATTGGGGATTGGGAGATTTATAAATTAGATGTTTATTTATTTATTAATGGATTCTGCATTCAGTGAGTTTGAGTTTCCTCTGCGACTCTGCTTTTACTCTGAATGAATGAATGAAAACCAGCTTCACATCTTCAGTGTCTTTACAAACACATTTAGATGAGCTTCTGATGTTGTTTCCGTGTTTTTCCCAACAGATCCTGACATGAGGAAGCTCTCCGTCGATGTGGCCTTATCTTCCCATTCTCGTTCCAGAGTCCACACACACACACACACACACACACACGATTTATATATGATAAACAGTTGTGTTGAAGACTCACATACACACAGTAACTTCCCGAGCTGTTCGTTCGGCTCGTGATCATGGACCATCGATGAAAACCAGCATCTGTGGGCTTGGACCGAACCGGACCGTCCTGCTGTCTGATGCTGTGACGTTGATTTACCGTGTGCTGTTATACAGCACACACACCCATGAGCCTTTGTATTCAACGCAAGGTCAAGCTCCGCTGCGGGAACAGATTCCTTTCTTTTGTAGTTCATGTATTCGAGTTTGACTTTCTTTTGTACCGATTTGTGTTTATGATGTAGAAAAGAAATGTTCAGTTTTGATACGCAATGTTTGTGGTTCTGTTTGGGGATCGCCACTAATGCGTGAATTCCACAAAACTGGCCATATTTCACCTCTGAAAACAAAGAAATTCATAGACATTAATTAATTTTTAAGGAAAACTAAGCCTGTTTTAATGGGACATTATGATTTTGATTTTTATGACCAAGACGTTTTGCCTCAAATTCTTGTAATGCGCAAAAAATGTTTTATATATATATATATAATTAAACTGTAAGGGGAAAAAATCTAAATGTAAATGATACACAAATGTGTGTTTTTAGTGTGTCCTTTATGCTTGTTTTAATTTAAATATTTAAATTACAGGTTTTAATACTGTATTACAGTATATATATAAGGATGAATAAGGCTAAAGTACAAAGTCTAAAATAAAACTGACACATTGAGATAATGGTAAAAAGTCATAATGATCCTTAAAAACAGGCTTTATTTTCTTTTGGTAAATATATTTTTTAATTTATTTTACTTTTTTTTTTTTTTGAGGGTGTTTTTTATTGGACATTAGGATTTTTTTTCTTTTTATGACCGACACATTTGCCTCAATTTCTTCATATTGCAAAATAGTAAAGAAAAGTTTAAATGTAAACTATTCAAGTTTATTTTGTGTCATTTATGCTGATTTAAATATAAATCATTATATTACAGTATTTTTACTGTATTATATTTATAAGATATATAAGGACATAAGATGCAACGTTTAGACATAAAACACTTCAACATATTTAGGTAATAAAAAATATCTATAAAGTCATAGTGATACTAATTAGGGGGAGGGTGGATTAATTCGGTTTTGTTTTTTTCTCCATTTAATTAGTTATTTTGGGGGTGAAATATCCGATTGTTTTCGTGGGATTCTCGCTAATATCTGCCATCGTTCACCAAAGCACCAGAGCTTGGGTTTTTCATCACGGATTTCTGAAGTATTGAAAAACGCTGGATAATATTTTCTTTTTTTTTTGCGTGTACAACTCGTTTTATATCGTCGCGAACCGAACTGCAGCGAAAAGCTCTCGGAAACGTTTCTTTATGCAGATTTGAGTCTGAACATTTCAACCATGTATTACCACACGTTTCTGAGGATTAGCTTTTTGATGCAAGGATTTGACGCAAGCTGGACTTTAATTTGGTTTATTTCGAGCAAATTCTGCTCAGCCGATACAAAACCTGCCTAGTATGTAGTTAACAGACACTCAAGATTTATTAGCGATTCATTGCTAAAGTTGTTCGTTTGATCAACTAGATGTGTTGATTTCACGAATTTGCTGCCACTTCTTGTCAATATTTCTACACAAAGTAGAGAAAAAATAGATCGCAAGGGTCTTGTTGTCGACCCCGAGTTGTTTTTACTTCTTTTATAAAGTTCTGTTAAATGTTTGTGTTTACTTGTTTTTGTTATTATCTATGTTGATTTTAAATGTTAGATAAGTGGCGAAGACTAGTGCTAAAGTGCGCCAGGAACAAATTGTGTTTCATATTTCTTTTGCAATGGAAATAATTTGTGATTTAGAGATGCCAATTTTGCGTTTAACACAGAGAAATATTCCTTATTGTTTATAAGGTGAATAATCACTGCGCCCAAATTTGACACAACCCACATTTTCTTGATCCAAATTTGAAAGGAAACACAGTTCAGAGTTTATCTCTAGAGATCATTTTCTTTTCTTCGTTAGTACTAACATCGTCTTTTACGACTAAAAGATGATTATATGAATTATTCTTGTTTATGTATTGCAAAAATGTAAACTCTTAAAGGAGCGAGAGAGTGGCCTTCCTCATTCTCCGGCGGCGGGGAGTGATTCTGTACTAGTGCCTGCATCGTTTTGTTCAGTTTTATCCTGGAGTCAGTCAGGTTTTTATTCAGACGTCACGTCTTGTGGCTTCGACTTGAGAATATTTTATAAATTCACATGAAGAGGGACGTGAGAATTCCAGATGTATGTTAAGTGAATTCCTCCTTCCTCGAAGCAAATAAAGTACTTTCTTTGTAAACATGCATCTGTTTGTGTCAATTCTGTTCGGCTCCTGTCAAACCTTGACTAGTTTTTTTTATCAATTAAGCGTCAGAATAACTTTGGTCATATCTTCAGATGAACCAAATGTTTACTTTCACTGTTCACATCTTCACAAGCCTCCAAAACATCTCGCATCTTCTGAGGAGCCTTTATTTCTTTTCGGCACTGCGTTCAACTCGGCCTCTTAAAAAAGTATAAATAGTACACCAAATAAAAACAAATACCATAAGTATTTATGAGACGTACTTGTTTGGCATGCATATAATCCACAAAATGGACAAAAGCAAACGTGTTGTGAAAAATAATATCAGGATATATCCTATATTCAGACGGGATTCGTTTACTCAGAGGATCACTGAGTTTGCTCTGGAATTATCACAGAGGTTGTGAGAGAAAAAACAAAGATTTGGATGGGATTAAAATCAAAGTACATCTGTGAAACAAACATTTCCGTTCCAAATAGGGCTACAAGTTCTTTTAATTGTGATGATTTAGGTGGAGATTTAACAAAAACCAACCAATTCACTCTAAAATCGACTCCAAACACCTGCAAAGGTTTCCTGAGCCTTCAAAATGATCTCTCAGTTTGGTTCACTAGGTTACAAGATCACGGGGAAGACTCAACTGACAGCTGTCCACAAGACAATCATTGACACCCATTGACCACAAACTTTCAAGCTCTCAGAGTCTGGAGGAAGGATGGAGAAGCTCTTAGCCCAAGTTGCATGAAGTCCAGTGTGGTTTCCACAGTCTGTGATGGTTTGGGTTGCAATGTCATCTGCTGGTGTTGGTCCATTGTGCTTTTTAAAAACCAACGTCACTGGACATATTTATTAGGGCATTTTGGAGCAGCTTTTTAAAGATGCTGATTTCATTTTCCAGCAGGATCTGGCACCTGCTCACACTGCCAAAAGCAAGTTGGTTAAATGACCATAGTGTTGGTGTGCTTGACTGGGGCAAACTCACCAGTTCTGAACCCCACAGAGAATCTATAGAGAAGGGGAAAATGCCAAACCATACCAAAAAAATGCGGATGAGCTGAAGGCCTGGGCTTCACCACCTCAGCATTGCCACAAACTGATGCCCAATAGAGGCAGTAATGAAAGCAAAAGGTATATGAGTACATATACAGTAAATACATAGTTTCCAGAAGCCCAAAAGTTGACTGAAAATGTTTTTTTATTGGTCTTATGAAGTATTGTAATGTTGAGACTGAATAGGTGGGTTTGTGTTAAATGTGAGTCTAAATCATCACAATTAAAAGAACCAAGGCATTAAACTACTTCAGTCAGTCAATTTATTTATTACACGACTTTCACAATTTGAGCTGAATTACGGAAATAAATTAACTTTTCCACGACATTCTAATCTATTGGGATGCACCTGTACACATCAAAGTCTATTTTTGCGTATCAATACCACAAGTTTTTATTTGGTGTGCTATTTATACACACACTCATGAGATCAGGTAGGATTATGTTTGAATCATTTTAATCTCACCTCACTAAGACATTGGAGATAGAGAGAGACTGCTGATATTTAGATCACTTTTTATATCAGTATCTGCTCGTTAATTACAAAGCAACAGAGTTTTTTATCATAAAAATAAGCATCTGCAGCATATTGCTTGGGGGAAAAAAAACCTGATGTATGAAATATGACATGCTACTTTTAAAAGTAATTTTTTTAGTATGATTTCAAATTTCAGGCTTTAGAGGGTTAATGATGTTTATTATATGTTCATTATAAATGACATTATGCAATTCAATTAAATTAAATTCAAATTTATTTGTATAGCGCTTTTCTTGATACATATCATTACAAAGCAGCTTTACACCAAAGTAATGTTTTACAGTATATGTAGTAGTACATGTACATATGGCATAGATGAAGATCAATTAATGACATAATCGAACAGAAAATGAACATTATAAATTAGTAGAAGAGTTTGTTAGTGCTGTGTGTTGTTCCAGGGTTGGCATCATCTGAAGTCCTCTGTGGGGTTGGCATCATCTCTT
>JAUCNO010002206.1:0-13353 GCA_032353835.1 Enteromius viviparus
TGTCAGAATTTAACAGCAAGAAGTTACTTGACATCCAATCTTTTATATCAACTATGCATTCCTTTAGTTTCTCAACTCGGTGTGTTTCACCTGGCTGAGAAGAAATATAAAGCTGAGTATCATCTGCATAACAGTGAAAGCTAACACCATGTCTCCTGATAATATCTCCCAAGGGGTAACATGTAAAGCGTAAAAAGTAACGGCCCTAATACTGAGCCCTGAGGTACTCCATACAACACATGGTCTCCTGAGGGATCTCCTCCCAGACCTGGACTAAAGCATCCGCTCACTTCTGGACAGTCTGTTGAGCAACGTGGCGTTGGTGGATGAAGACATGATGTCCCAGATGTGCTTAATTGGATTCGGGTCTGGGGAACTGGCGGCCCGTCCATAGCATCAATGCCTTCGTCTTGCAGGAACTGCTGACACACTCCAGCCACAAGAGGTCTAGCATTGTCTTGCATTAGGAGGAACCTAAGACCAACTGCACTGGCATATGGTCTCACAAAGGGTCTGAGGATCTCATCTCAGTACCTAATGGCAGTCAGGCTACCTCTGGTGAGCACATGGAGGGTTGAGCGGGTTGGCCTGGAGTTACATTGTGTTGTTAAAGTGTTCCCTTTATTTTTTGAGCAGTGTATAGCAAATTTTATATTTTTTATAAAACAAATTTAAATCTTTATATAGACGTAACCTTGAATTCCAACGCTGTTAAGACTGTGAGCTTGTGAGATTATTTTTGTAATGTGTTGATGCCTTTCCATTTTTAATCTATATTGTACTACGGGGCCACTGAATCTGATTGGCTGATTCGTGGTCTGGAACGTTCTAAGGTGTGTAATTATTGTCAGCGAACCACACGGTGTAGTTCCAGGCAACACTTGCATTACAGTTGAGTGCATTACAGTTCCATATCACTTCGCCAAATGGTTTCTATGCCAATTTTCTGTCTATGCCTACAACAGCAAA
This sequence comes from Enteromius viviparus, assembly GCA_032353835.1. Classification (NCBI taxonomy): domain Eukaryota; kingdom Metazoa; phylum Chordata; class Actinopteri; order Cypriniformes; family Cyprinidae; genus Enteromius; species Enteromius viviparus. The sequence continues at coordinate 970 of JAUCNO010002206.1, forward strand.
ATACCCAAAACTCACAACGACACTGGCCAAACAAATAAATATAGTAGTCAATAAGATAAAAACGACAGCTCATTCCATGATTTGCCACAAAATTACGTTTTATTATGTACGGAAAGCACATACTTTATCTCTTCCGCTCTCTCTCTCTCTCTCTCTCTCTCTCTGAGACACACACACATTAACATATGCCCTAATGTAGAGCGCTGCTCTGACGACTTTATCTTTAGGCCTCACATCAACTTAAAACAACTTGACTTCTCACAAGCGAGTTAACAATAGTGCTTAAGGAACTTACAGTTTCATGATTAACCAAACACTTCTGAGAGATGTACACTTACTCACGCTCGCTCTCTCACACACACACACAACTTAGTTATTAACTGCATTAGTCTGCTATCATCAGCTCAAGCTTCTGTTTCTAGGTCTAAAATGACGTTTGGACACCATTAGAAAAATAATGGACACTTCTTGTCGTGTGTGCATTATTTTTTCTAATAATTTAACATTAGTGACTCCTTACACAATCCATAGTTTTTCATATTGTCTTGGTCAATATTATTGAATGTATATATTTTATTAATCTTCTTCGAATGCTTTGTCTAATTGTTTGCACTGCATGAATGAAGACAGCAGACAGACATACAGTAGATTAATGCAAAAGTGTGCTTTTCTCACTGACACAGGAAACATACATTCTATGTTCCTCAAAAAGCATTAAAACATCTTTTTTGAGCTGGGTCCTTCACAGTGTCTCTCTGACTGGGTTGCTGGACCGTCTTCTGTCCAAAGACCAGCCGAAAGTGTGTTTGTAGATTGGTGTATGGAAAACGGACCAAGAATATTAATGACTTGCATGCACTTATGCAAAAGTTTGTCTAATAAAATGTTTTAGAATAGTCCAACAGCATGTTCTCTCTGTCTGATCTCAACCAGTATGTTGTCTACTAAAAAACTTCGGCCACAGCAGAATACATCAATGAAATACATGCTGCAGGGAGTAAACTGGTCGTTTAAGTAGAAAAATGAAGAAAGTATTTATAAATGAAGAGCTGGTTAGAAATAATTGTATCTAAACTGCTGATAAAACAGGGTTAGATTAAAATCCTACACAACATCACACTACTGAATACTCATCCCTTGATATGTGAGCAATTCATCAGTTTGCATTATCCCAAAAGGACAAAAAAAAAATCATAATTTTGCACCTAAACAAACTTGTTCTGCTTCAGAAACATTGTTCCTTTCCAGCTCATCCTCATCTAGACTGCATGAGCTGTTAATGTCAGCCGAACAGCTGTTATTAGCTACTGTTGTTCTCTATATTATACAGCTTAACTGCCAGCAGTTAAAATGAAGCATCTTACCCTCGTGTCTTTCCAAACATATATGTATATACCTTCTTTTTGTTGGAACATGAAATATATTCTGAAGAATGTATCTTTAAAAGCTAAAACTTTTCTCTGGATAATGCTGGTTAGGCCTACATGCAGTTATATAGCAGTAATAGCAAATCAGAGACTGTCCTCCAACAAAAAACGGCTATATAGGTTGTTTGTGCAAGTACCGTAGTACAACCTTTATTTACGTTTTAAAGGTAAGTGCCCTCTAGTGGGCGTAAAAATAATGACACTGTTGTATTGTGTCTGTCGTCATGAAATGCATATTATTGTCATCATTGATCAAAATGCGTGCTTTGTTTAAATATGTATGTGGGCTTTCCACACTGATCTCACTGTGATTAAAAAGTATTTTAGTAGGTGTAATTCATACGACCACACCTACCCTAACCCTACCTGTTACAAAAAAGCTGCAAAAACATGTTTCATAGAGATTCACTAGTGCATGTGTCCACTGGGTTAGAACCCAAGCATGATCACATCTTGTCTTCTAACACATTGCTCTACAACCTGAGCTATACTAAAACTTAATGTGCTGATGTCCTGCTCGCTGATAGGGGCACAAGTGTAGTATACGCTCTGATGGGTCGTATTTTGCTGCTATGTACAAACGACCTATACGAGCATATTGGTTGGAGGATATGTTGGTGCTTCCTTGTGGCAGACAGACGACATACAGTCAACCTTAGTGCCATAGCATGAAGAAAATCACATATACAAGGCATACAGTACCTTTTCATAGCATTAAACATGTTTAAAAATGTATTTCCTGTTTGTAAAAGAAAGATACTAATTAAAAGCATTTATTCAACTTTACACCATTAACATATTAATAGTTTGAGGCAGTGTGTGTGTGTACTGGTATACACAAAAGTGAAATGACATGGGTACTAAAACATAAGCATGGTTCATAAGCATGCTTTCTGTGTCCCTGTAAAACAAAAGACTTAAAAAACATGCAAAACAGTGATCTGTCAAATAAAAAAATTGGCAGTAGTTTTCTGCAAGGGGTAGGGTTGGATGTAGAGCGATAGAAAATACAGTGTGCACAGTAAAAAAAAGTATGTGTGTGTGCACAGATCTATCACTCTGAAGAAATGGCTTAAGAAGTGTCACACTGCCCCCTAGCTAAGCAAGTTAGTAATAACTGCAAAAAAGTATTTTACAAAATATTAGTATAACTTTCCCTAAGATACTTTTCTGTTTTATTTCAAGTGTAAGCTAACCTTAATTTAGATAAATTTTAAAGTGAATTTACATATTACATGCGCTACTGTTCGAAAGTTTGGGGTCAGTAAGATATTTAATGGTGTTTAAAGATGTTTCTTCTGCTCATCAGGGCTGAGTTTATTAGATTAAAAAATCCAGAAAAAAATTTGATATTGTGAAATATTATTTTAATTTAAAATAACTCTTTTCTGTGTGAATATATTTTAAAATGTAATTTATTCCTGTGATACAAAGCCTCATTACTCCAGTCTTCAGTGTCACATGATCCTTTCAGAAATCATTCTAATATGATGATGTTTTATTATCAGTGTTGGAAACAGTTTTAGGATTCTTTGATCATTAAAATATTAAAAAGAGAAGCATTTATTTAAAATGGATAATAATGTTCTGTTACAGTAGTTTACTGTTTCACTGCTGTTGAAAAGTTTGGGATCAGTACCTTTTTATTCTTTCTTCTTTGAAAGAAATGAATACTTTTTATTAACCAATGATCTATTAAATGAACAAAAACGTCATAGCATAGATTTACATTTTAGAAATGTTCTATATTTGGTTAAAAAAAAAAAAAGTTGTTTTTTACAGCCTTGATGAGCAGAAGAAACAGCTTTAAAAACCATTAAATATGTTACTGACCCCAAACGGTAGTGTATCTGAGAACGTATTATAGTATTACCATTTGAAACTGTCATTGTGTCATAGTTTCATCACAGTATTATTTTTAAATGATGTTCTGAGACAGACATTTAATGTCAATTTGCAAATAAACATTGAAACTTTTGACTGATTGGATTGTTATATTTGGGTCATAGGTCACCGGGACTCTTGATGATTGTGCTTGTGATGTTGAAACCATCGACAGGTTCAACAACAAAGAAATCTTTCCCAAACTACAAAAACTACTATCATCTGATTATTTCCGGTTTTATAAGGTGAGTTCATTGTTGGCGATCGAGTGAAAAGATACATTTATTGTTTGTTTTTTCCTCTCGTATATTCAATGTTATGCTCAGGTCAATCTGAACAACCCCTGCCCGTTCTGGACCGAGCACAGTCAGTGTGGACTCAAATACTGTGCTGTAAAACCATGCACACCGGTGAGCCTCTCAAAGTTCATTCACTTGATTTTGTCTTGAGGGATTTTATACGTGACTCCTTGTGTCTTCCTGTTCAGGGTGAAGTCCCAGAGGGTCTTAAATCCAGCAGTTATAAGGTATTAGCAAGTCATGCAGTGTATATCACATATATTAGTGTTGCTGGATGATTGATTGTTTTTCCTCCCAGTATTCAGAAGCAGCCAGTCAGGATATAGAGCAGTGCGAGAAGGCAGAGAAACTTGGAGCTGTCAATGGTTCTCTAAGGTATAACAGATTTTATTTATGTGTCAGGAATACCCATAATTCTTTCGTTTTTGACCTTGTTTGAGCAAGCTCTCGGTCTCTATGTTTCCCCATGTAGTGATGAGACACGTCAGGCTCTTCAGGAGTGGAAGAAACACGATGATGAATCAGACCGTTTCTGCATGTTGGACAGTAATTATAGTTTGATCAATTTTGCTTTTTATTTGAAGTGTCTGATTATTGGCAAGTATGTCTCTGGGCTGCAGTACAGTCTTCCTCCACAGGCTGCTTCATTGATTTTCTTCTTTTCTTAGACGAGGACTCGCCTGAATCACAGTATGTAGACCTCCTGCTCAACCCTGAGCGCTTCACTGGCTATAAACGACCAGAGGCCTGGCGGATCTGGAACAGCATATATGAGGAGAACTGCTTCAAGTAAAGAGTCAATCACATTTATTCTGACCCGTGTGGAAAATACTCTGTGACCTTCATGGGGTCGACTTTCTGTCAGTAAAGTGTTAGCAGCCTCAGAATAGTTAGCTAACCATCAACTATGTCTTGTTTTTTTACTCGTATCAATAACAGTGTTGAGGAAAGTGACTTTTAAAAGTAATGCACTACAATACTGCGTTACTACCTAAAAAAAAGTAACTAATTAGGTTACTTGGTTACTTTTTTTGGAAATTAATGCTTTACTTTTACTTTTGCATTACCTTTTAAATATGGGCAGAGCTTGAGTGTTTGTATTTAATATAAGAAGTTTATAGCAGATAGAAGTTATAGCTATTTATAGCAAATGTAAAAGTGTCACGAATAAACCTCAGGAAGAAGAAAAGAAAAAGTAAATTCACATCTGTAAAGTAGAATAGAGGAGAAGAAGGTTCAATACTCCTCGGCAATAAAAACAACAACAACAATAAAGCACAATAGTTAATTTTTGCTGGTAAGTATGATTCAACTGGATCATCAAAGGTCAGCAGCAAAGACATTGCGATACTAAATCTGTTTTTTGAGAGTGAAATGAATTAATGCACATTTACATTTAGTCTAGAACTACACTGCATTCACACACCATACACAATGCCTCTGTATTTATAATTTCCTTTGATTTCCTATGATTGGTAAATATTCCTATGATAAAATTAAAAAGTAATGCACTTTACTAGTTACTTGGAAAAAGTAATATTATTACGTAACTCACGTTACTTGTAATGCGTTACCCCCAACACTGATAACAAGTATGTAGTGAGAAATCAGACTTTTATATTCTGACTTTTTCTTGATTCTTATCAGAATGATCCTGAAGATGGGAGTTATGGCTGCTAATTAAAATGCAGCTAATACATCACAAGAATAAATTCTATTTTCAAATATATTAAAACCTAACATGGTAAATTTTAATTGTAATATTATTTCTGTTTTTACAAAATTATATACACACCTTAAAAATAATTAAAAGATTAACCAGTCTGCAATATTTTTTATTAATTATCACTGAGTGCTCATTATCATTTTTTTGCTTCTTTTTCAGACCGTATTCAGTTAAACGTCCATTGAATCCTTTGGCATCGAGCAGCGGTGAGCATTAATTTAATGCTTTATGTTTTAAATTCAATTTTTGAACATTATATCTACAGTAGACCTATCATATCGTGATGCTTATGGCTGTTTTTCTTTCTTTCCCTTCACTTTAGGTGAAGATGGTAAGGTTACGCTCTTCAAATCCATTTAACCAGTGATTTAATCAGCTGTAAAATTAACAAGTCTGTTTCTCATTAAAGGGCAGGGCTTCTACCGCTGGCTGGAGGGTAGGTTTCTGCTTAAAGGGGTTGTGTTTTATATATGCTGCTGTACATTTTAGTTTACAGGTTCCTGTTGTTGTTTCTTGAGGTTTGTGTGTGGAGAAACGAGCGTTCTTTAGGCTGATCTCAGGACTGCATGCTAGTATAAACATACACCTGAGCGCCCGGTATCTTCTAGATGGTAAGTCACAACCTTTTTTGTGTTTTTCATAGTTAAAAATGTAAAAAGTGGAGCTTTTAATTGTTTTTTTGTTTGTGTGGTTAGAAAACTGGTTCGAAATGAAGTGGGGTCACAATGTCTCAGAGTTCCAGCTCAGGTTTGACGAGGAGCTGACAAAAGGGGAGGGACCAAAGAGACTACGCAACCTCTACTTCCTGTACCTCATTGAGCTGCGTGCTCTGGCAAAAATACTGCCTTATTTTGAACGTCCCGCCTTCAATTTGTACACGGGCCAACCCACACAAGACAAGGAGAACAAGAACCTGCTTCTAGAGCTCCTCCATGTGGCCAAGTAAGAGAATTGCAATGGTCTAGAGGGTTTTTATTGTAATAATATTTCACAATATATTATTTATTAGTACTGTACATATTTTTTTACTAAATATATATATGCATGTGTGTGTTTATATATACATAATAAATATATACAACACACACACATTATGTAAACAAAAACCTTTATTTTGGATGCACTGTTACATTTCCAGATCTTTTCCATTGCATTTTGATGAGACGGCTCTGTTTGCAGGAAATAAGAAGGAAGCCATGAAGCTTAAAGTCAGTGTCCCCCTCGTTTTCTATAATATCAATGTTGCAGAAATACATTTTTAAAGAAGTAACTTCCCTCACTTTAGGAAGACTTCAAGCTGACCTTTAAAAACATCTCACGCATCATGGACTGTGTCGAGTGTTTTAAATGCAGACTTTGGGGTAAATTGCAGGTAAGATGGTAAAGATCATGACATATACCCAGATCATGTTATGTGTTGATGTTTAGTGAATGTCTCTCATAGACTCAAGGGTTGGGAACAGCACTGAAAATCCTGTTCTCAGAAAGGCAAATAGAAGCAATGCCTAACACAAGCAACACCAATCCATCATTTCAGCTCAGCCGGCAGGAAATTGTGTCTTTGTTCAATGCTTTTGGAAGGTATGTCGATTATCTATTTTTGTCAGGATATCTTTAGTTGAATTTTTTTTTACGCGTCTGTTTTGTTTCAGGATTTCCACAAGTGTCAGAGAGCTGGAGAACTTTCGGTCGCTGTTGTCAAATCTCAAACAGTGACTGTAAAAATCTCTCGTTCAGCCACAGTCAAGAATCTGACACGCATAACACCACAGGACAGATTTGTTTTGGGTTGTTGAATTACTGTTTTCAGAATGATTTATACCAGCTGTTTCTAAATACAGTTTTATCCCTTAAGAGTTGAGCCCCTAAGTCACAACACTGCAATGTTAGGGATAAATTTTGCACTATGTATTTCACGTACATAACGTACTGTAACTTCTCTGAGATAAATAGAGATACACAAGTTTACTCCGAAACGGTTTACAAGAGACATAAACCACTTGATTTGTGTATTCTGGATATATAAAGCCAAGTTTATTTTTTTTTTATAGATGTAATATATTTGGAAAAATATGAGTTAAATTGTTAAGTGTTGTAGTTTTTGAATATGAGCCTCAGCACCTAGATTTTTGAGCATATTGAATGCATTACAAAAAAAAGGAACTTTTTTTTCAGTTCTGGACAACGATTAATTGCATCCACAATAAAGTTTTTGTTTATATAATATGTGTTTGTACTATTAATTTATTATGCATATGTGAAGACACGCATACAGTATTTTGAAAATGTTTACATGTATATATTTACATTAATGTATTTTATATATAAGTTTTCCTAAATATATACATGCATGTGTATTTATATATACATAATAAATATACAAAGCACACACACACACAGTGTACACAAAAACTTGTTTTGGATGCAAATAAAATATTTCATATTTTGAATGTACTTTTTCAGACTTTATTTTTTATTTTTATTTTTTTTTATAATATCCTGTTGTTGATTTTTTTTTTTTCCATAAAGATTCCAGATGTTGTTTGTATTGATTTGTACATAAACTTTGGATTTATTTTTCAGCAAATTTATTTTTGGATTGTTTTTACATCATAAATTCTTTTATGCATGTGTTCATACAACATTTCAGTGTATACATTTGATCAGTAAGGGCCAGTTTCCCGGATAAGGATTAGATTAAGCCAGGACCAGACCTGTCTTACAAAAATGCATTATCTGTGAGCATTTTAAGAGCAAACAATGACAATAATGTATTTGAAGATATCTCAGTGCAAGCTTTTTCCAGTTTAGATGGCTCTTAACATTTATTTTAATCTAGGACTAGTTCAGGAAACTGCCCCTTAATGTTTTCTCTAGGGATCAAACATGAGCAAAGGTCTGACATAACCTAAATTCAGCAATCAAATGAATTAATAGCGAGCCACTGAACGAACAGCTGATTATCTTATAGGTAGAAGCAATATTCACAGGCCCTTCTGTCCTAATTTAAGCTGCTCCATGAGACTCTTTGAGATCCAACCACTACAAATTTAATTGTGGCTAGCAGTTCAGCCAAAAAACAAAAACGCAGAGACCTTAGACAGTTATCAAGAGAAATAAACACTGGTATGCTGAAGGAAAAACAGTAGATAAACATAATACATTTCTATTTTTACTTCTGTTGCTATCTGCAATAAACATCATTCATTTTCTGTAGTTTTCTAATAAATGACACCAAATGACTCCAAAACTTGTTTTTAAAACAGTGCAATAAAACTTTATTTTTTATGGTAGTGCTTGTGTACATCTTTAATGAACTATGAACATGGGTAAACGAGTTACATTCATTGGCCTAGCACAAAAAGCAAAGGCTTTGCTCTTTAGCGAGATTCAAAAGTTGATATGATACATTTCACAGTAACATTTTTCAGACCAAACTCACATTTATAAATTAATAAAGATAAAAAAAACAAACCAACCAACTCATACACAGTCCCATCCTGTCTGCGGTTTGTCAGGAAATGAACCCAATCAGCATTCGATCAAACGCATAACATTTCCATCAATTAACTCTCAAGTTCTCTCATAACTGGAAAGCTTTGCTACACATTAGCTGGCAGAAAGCAAGGAAATAAGACACGAGGCCGACTTAAAACATCCAAATCAATTAAAATCATCCGCTTTTTTTATATAGCATACACAAAACCCTGCAAGACGCAATTTAAAACACATCTTAAAAATAAATGCAATAACAGAGCAGGTGTGTGTGGAGTTTTAATCCCACAGCTGCCCGTTTATAATATTTACACCACTAAACTAATGATTGCTTCAGCCAAAAGATTGTTGATATCTTGTACACAGCTCATAACATATGGAGCAGCAAATTAGGGGATTAAGAAAAATAAGCTTTTTTTTTTGCTAAAACACAAAACGTTTACTTTTTTTTAGGGAAATGGAAAGGGCCGCTTCATTTAAGCTGGATATGGGACATCGATTGCGAACCAATCAAGCTCCTGAAATATAAATATACAGGAATGATGATATAAAGCTTATGAAACATGTTCAATACAAACATGGATTTTGTGCAACATGTTCTCGCCTCGGAAAATCATATGATGGCACCATTTGAATGATATACTAGATTTTGACTAATGATATAAGCCCAAAATGTCCTTCAAAAGCCAAGTACCAAAATATTAGAGGGTGTAAGTAGAGTTAGTCTTCCTAGTCAGACTTATCACACTAGATTCGTCGTCGTTTCTGGGATTGTAGGAACTGGGTGTCTTTCTGTCTTTGGAAAGCGTGGAAATGTCCTACCTTGAATTTAAGCACGGGCTCTTTGGCAACGTAATAAAGGAATTCAACATCAGTGCATATTGGATCCAAGTACAAACAGATCCAGAATGCTCTTTGACTTGGATTAACTCAGATGGCCTTGCTCTTTCTCCCCAAAAAAGGAAAAATCTTGCCACCACCAACACCACATTCTGGCCTACAACTACTTCAACTGATCCAAATATGAAACACAGGCCCACAATAAGTGCAAAAAAGCACATCCCAACTCACAGAGGGGAGTCCATGTGCTGAAGGCTGTGGGGAGTTCATTGCGCCAACGTTGGGTGATGGGATGGATGGTTTTTAGAAATGGAAAAGCTGGTCTATTTGGTCCTAATAAACCTCCCCCCATCACCTTATGGTCCCTTCAGATTCCTGCCGCATCAACATGGGCAGATAAATTGACTAAGGGGGAACGACCATAAAGCGTTGCTCAGTAATGTCCTTGCTGAGCCAAACCTCAGACTAGATCGTTCCACAGAAGTATCTGCTTTAGTTCTGAGGGGTGGAGTAGTGTGTTTGGGAGGTTGAGTAGTAGTTCTGGGGGGTGGAATAGTAATTGTGGTGTTGGTTGGTTTGTATGTTGCCGTAGGCGAAGAGAAGAGGGGCCGTGGATGTTTGGGGGCCGTTCAGCAGGTGAGGGATCGCAGTTAGGCTGTTGTTCCTCTGGATCGAGCCGTACCAACTCGGGCCCGTCTGTGGCGTGGATGACAGGATACTACTGGAAAACAGAACCTTCAGGCTTAGAGATATAATTCAAATGATGTATCAATCATGCGAATTAAAGTGACAGTTCACAAAAAAAAAATGCTGTTTTTAGCTGAAGATGTAAAACCGAATAGTTCACCTTACTTAGATATACATCGTAAGCTGTACTTAGTTGTTACACTTACTAGGTTTTACCAAGTTACAGCAACTTTCAAGGCAAATAAAACACTTTACTTACTTTACTTTAAAAGTTGCCACAAAGAAACCAATGACATTAATAAAGCAGTGAGAGGCAGCAGTGCGCTTATGTGTTGTTAATGCACAACATAACAAGAGAAGAAGAAAAATTTCTCCATGTCTGTTATATTTCACCAGTTGAATTCACTCGTTTATGTTGCATTTTCAATACAACTGAATATCACATATGCCACATAAGAGTTTCCTAAAATGTCTTTTTTTACTTGCCATTATAGCGATTAACGTTCCCTTTGGTTGGACACTTTGTATAACTTTGTATATATTCTAATAATTATCTTTCTATTAATGCAGTGATGCAACAGGAAAACAGGAGTTATTTGGTTAAAAAAAAAAACCTATTTGCTCTTATTGTTGTGTTACAACTGACACAAGACAGCACAATAAATATACAAATAAAAATAAATCAAAGCAATTATATAATCAATTCTGCTGCCATGCACTCTGGGAGTCAGTGAGTAAACCCAAAGAAAAGGATCAAGTACAGTTCTTTTGTAGTAACTGTAAACTATACTAAGCATTTGTCAGTACAACATACTGCTTCTATTTCAATTTACTTTTTAGCTTTTTTAAGGCAATCAGTAATTTAATGCAGTTAGAGGAATGGAGTAATTAAACTACCAGGGGCCAACTTGTCTTTTTAGTCTGAAATGTAATCTACAATAAACTATTCCTTTAAAATTGATAAATCGTTAACCATAAGTAAATAACTCCTCTTTTTGAAAAGTTTGTGAGTAAACACAAACCTGCATCTTTCTCCTCTGGAAGTTGCGTTTCTAGACAGATCATCATCACTATCATAACGGCGTGGGTTGTCAAAGAAATACGCCCTGGAACTAAAGCTGTGACTGTTGATCATGCCACCCGGTGTCTGTGGAAACAAGGTACACACAATATAAATAAAACTGTATGACTGCTGCAACACAGACAGGCAAATATGTGACTAACACAGCAGCATGGGATGTTGTTTTCAGCGGGGCAGAGACGTGCGAGTAATTAATTCTATCTGACAGGAAAACAACTCTCCACTGGGGCTTAAAAAGCCGATCGCTGGCTCTCATCATTGAGTAAGTGTCCAGCTGTGATATTGATAGACAGATTTAGAGGAGTGAGACAGGATTAGACTTTCACCAGGTTCTGATTGGGCCGCTGCACTCTGAAGAACAACACCACCAGACTAGTGGGCAGAAACTCCCAGAAGAACAGGATGATCCCAAAGACCACATACGCTTCCCCATTGATCTTCTCTACATCCGCCTGGAAACATAAAACACAAAGCAAGACAAATTTAACACTGGAGAACTTTTCACTTCCGAGCATATTGACGTATCGGTGTAAAGGCCAATAGACCTCATTAAGAGTAAAGCCAGAATTAATTTAATGTAAATAAACAAAATAGGACTGAAATAAATATTAATTTATAATTTACAAATGAAAGGTAAATAATAGCACTTGAGGGGGAAAAAATTATAATTAAAAAGATAAAAATACCCATATTCCCCTAACAGTTATTACACCTTCACATATAACTTGTCACAGACTCATGTATTATGCATCACATTTAATTAGATTTATTGACGAGGGGTGTACTATTAAACCTCTCTACAATCTGACTTATAATAAGCTTCACAAAGGCCCAATTTATAAAATTAAGACATATAAATATTAACATTGTAATTTTACAGCTCTACTTAAATTATTATTACTTTTTTAAATATTTAATGTTTATTTTACAATAATATTCATAATT
>JAUCNO010002207.1:0-13352 GCA_032353835.1 Enteromius viviparus
GGTCAAACATATGGTCAGAAAAACAGGAAACTGGACACATCATGTACACCTGTCAGAGACCATAAATGGGCATAGGGATCATAAATCAATCAAGATGACACTTTATCCCTTATTATTTCTTCTAGTGTTTTTGAGAAGGTCTGCTTGGATAGTTCGGTAACCGTGCTTGGCAAACGAATGTAAAAATTGTCTCTTGGAATCTAAACCGATCAACAGCAGTTGGTGCAGCATTAAAGCCACCCTCAACCCTATAAAGCAGACTTGCATCACAAATGGCTCGGTCCCAGCTGATCTGCATAAAGCATCCCAGAGCTGCACCTCTCCTGCTGGCAGTCGTGACCTCCCAGACTGTTGACTTGTCTTGGAGGCTGAGTTCTTGGATCATGAGGTTTTCTCGCAAGCTGGAGCTGAAATGGTAATGCCTCTGGGTAAGCGTCTGAGGGTTTGTGCCTCTTTCTCTGTCATTGTTATTGCCATTGTCTCGAAGGTTGCCTCTGTTGGCTGTTTTGAGAGAATTCTATTACATAGTGGCCTGGCATTTTGACACTAATCCCTAAGAGCCAGCTGTCTATGGCAGAGAGAAACTGCATATCACACTGACTTAATTCAGCGTTCTGCTAATGCAACACAAAATGTTGAGGAGCGACATCATATCATTGTCATGAACACGTTTCAAAAAGTTATAAAATACCATTTTCACCAACTATCTCATGGTGTGACAAAAAAACAAAACAGTCTAAGCTGTTTTAGAGGGTGCTGGCCAACCATCTAAACCAGCTAAAAATGAACATGGCTGGCTTTTCTAGACAAAGGATGTGCATTCATGCTCTGTGTCCTTTTGAGGTTTTATTTTTTAATCAGTATCATAGACTTATGCACTCTCTCTGTTTCCATTAAAACAAACAAAAAATATTAAAACAGTGTAATTCCTAATAGAAGCCTAATTCCAATAACTCCAAATTGCAATAATGTTTCTCTATTAAAACAGCAGTGGTTGAGTAAGTGTGTGTATTCGGTAACCGCAAATGATGTAGTTGAGATCTCATGACAGAAGGCAGACTGGATGAATGACACTTTCATTTAAGCTTTTCTGAAACGAGGCATCCTCGATGAGTATAATGTGACCTCCGGAGGACGCAGACTATGAAATTAAGCCACAACTACAAACTGGCAAGTGTTTTGCAGCTGGAGCTAAACTCTGGTTCAGGTGGGTTTAATTGGGGTTCACGCCATGTCATAATTACCATAATTTGGAGATGACATGTGACGTTCTAGTTGGAGCTTTCCAAGTCCTTAGACTCAGAATTCTGTGCTTCTATTGCACCATCAGTGCCTAAAGTAGCACCTAAGTGAATCTCCAGCAGTCAGGGGCTTCGGTGGTCACATGGTCCAAGTCATCTATAATTACAAGTTTCATGTGTATGTGAACGCTTTGGCATTGCTAGTGTTTCTAGTGTAGTTATGCATAGATGCAGAATAATAATTCTGATAAATAATTCAGCTTAAACTCTTTCTGAAATTAGACCATCTGATCAGCAATTTATTTAAGCATCGCTTGTAAATAATGATTGCCCATACAAATGTAAGAAAACAAAAGTATCTGGAGAACCTTTAACATCCATTGAGTCATTGCATGCACAAAAAGTTCTTAATAGTTGAAAATGGTTATTTTGATGTTTTAAGGTGTTTTCAAGCTCTAAACTAACTAGTTAACTGACTTCCTCTGATTATTTTAGTGACTGCTAGTACAATTGGCAAAGGAGATTTTTTTTTACCCCTGCTGTTCAGCTCAATGTCATGTGTACTGTCATGGCGTTGTCCCTGCAGGAATGAGGCAGAGACGTGAGCATAGTCTGAAACATATACTTTACTGAAATCACGGAAGACAACGCAACTGAACATAACCTTGACCAAACCACAATACAGGACACAATACAGCTACAGACAGGTGAGGGACACAGGTGGGACGGATAAACTAAACAAGAATGGCAACTAGACTATATATAGACATAAAGGAAATCATAACAAAACCAAAGAAATAGAACTGGTGACATAGAACATGGAGATGGGCGTACACTGACAATAATACGCTTTGAAGGCTGTAAAGAGACAGCAGTGATTTCAGTTAACTGAGGAAATTAAGTTAGAAAGACCAAAGGAAACAGGCTCTGTTTGTGAACGAGCAATTACTGTTTTCCTCTCTTATAAAAACTTCAGCTCTCTACAGCCTTTATTTTAACCTCCAAAATAAAAAGAGCATGATAGAGACTTGTATTTGAAAGTTTCTAGTTAACAAATCCTCAGTAATATGATAAACATAAAGTCGAATCACCAGCTGCTTCTAAACCATTAGCACTATTAAGTATTTTCTGCTTTACATAAAGATTGATATAAATACATCAATTTATTAAAATGCAGGCCACTTGAAAACCACAACTAAGTAAGATATATGTTTTATGAAGTCTCAGATCTGCACACAACCTAAGTGTCCTCTTGAAGATTAATACGGATTAAACCTGTTACGGATCCCATGAAATATATACACATTTATGTCTCCTCAAGACGTACTAGCAAATCTTGATTTTGTCTAACAGTCATGCAAACTAAATCCTAAGAGAGATTTTAATCCTCTGATGCATCGCTATTCATCTAAATCACCTTTGATGATGATGACATGACTCATGACTTATTTCTTTTGCTTTTGAGGATAAGATTAATTCAACATAGCTGAATGAATATGTTCTAAAGCAATGGAATGGTCATTGTCATTATTGTTTTGAATAACTTCTTATTCTTGTTATTTAATAATTCATGCACCATGTGATAATAAAAAACATAAAATAAAAATATAAAACCCTGACCCAAAAATACATCAGCACTAGAATTGCAATTTTGTTCCCTTCCTTTCTGCGTCATGCAGTCAATGAAAACACATTTGCTCATATTAACAAAGTGAAAAATAAAGAAAATAGACTTTTAAAGGTCTCAAAATGTGAAATTTGTCTGCTAAAAACATAGCACACCTTTTTTTCCCAAAAAAGTGAAGGATGTGAGTCTAAAATTGATCATCTCTGATTAGAGGGACAGAGTAAGTCTCTGTCTGTGACATTCTCTCTTACAGTAATGGACTGGCCTTTCCAGACTCATTATTTTAACAGTCTGCTCGGCAGTCTGTCTTTGAGAAATGGCTTATGAACACATCCTGCAAAAGCTTTGAATTTCTTGACAGATAGCTTCAATTCAGATAGCTCGCTTTCTTTTAGAAGCACATTCTGTGCATGTGTACTTAGACAATTCAGTAGCATGAATACTTCACTCAAGAAAAGCTATTACTGTCCTGAAAGCCAGGATACAGATCCAAGCTCACAAGACCTAACTAAGTTTAAGTTCAACTTTAGGGGCCAGTTTTCCTAACAGCATGGTGTTAAAATAGTACTGCAGCCCTGAAAAGGCATGGGCCTGATCTTATTAAATATGCATTTTTAAAAGTTTCCCTTTTAGACTCAAAATATATTGGAGGAGAGTATTCAAATGAATCAAATGATTTTCAAATGAATCACAACGCGCTTGTCAAATTATTACCCTTTGTGCCATTATTTTTTTGCTAAATTGCTGCGGTTGTACGAGGAAGATGTACTGCAGAGATCAGACAGAACATGTGGAAGAATGGTGGAGATTTTTTCCAAATGTATTAATTTATTTGGAACACCCGAAGAACACATTATCCGAACATATCATTTTCCAAGCCCTGCTATTTTTAATTTGCCTCTGGAAATAAAAGATGACTTGGGACAATCAAATAGGAGTCACACAATACCAGGTCTATCAAAGCTCCTTTTTTTTTGGCCTCCGGTTCCATTCCACGTACTGTGGCTTCTTTATTTATTTATGCTTTACTTGCGACTTTGCTTATTTGGGATGAGCTTGGTCTATTGTGTTGGTTGATATGTAAATGAGATGTTGCATCGTTAATAAACCACCTGCAGAAATTTCCTCTCCCAGCGGCGCTGTTTGGGAATTGTGCACTCGTGCTAATTTGCCCTGTTTGGTAAAACTGCTCCCAGACCTGGAAACTGGACAACATTTTCCCCTCTATTTCATTTTTAAAGCTGACTAGGAGAATATATCACGTCACTGTAAAATATCATATAAATTAATCCTTAAGCCTATGTAAATCTAAATGTAAAAATGTAAATCTAAGCTGTTTCAACCAAAAGAAACCTGCACTGACTGATGCATATCCAAAACATATCAGTGCCTTTGTTTTGTCTCAAGATGACCACAAGTAATGTTTTTTTTTCTAATCTAATTTAAGAAAAATTAGTTAAATATCTTAATTGGACTATGGCCTAATGGCTTAGTCCAAGCCCTTTTTATGAAACTAGCCCATAATGTATTTTCAAAGGCGACTCAGTGCATCTACGGTGCATCTACATTACCAACTAAGGAAACATGAAAAAAATTAACCCAGTAACTTTGTTTTAGCCTTTTTCGGCAAGCCTGTGAAAAAACGAGTGCATCTGATTTTGCACCCCTTGTGACACTGCAAAGGGATCTCATTATAATGTTACCATGCCTTATTCTGTCAGTTTCCGCCAATTTTGATTTGGCAAGCAGCAATGGTGTACCAGGTGAAATGCCATGGTGAAAGTTTGAGCGAAATATGTTAACAGAGTCTCAGAGGAGACAAGAAAGCAGTGCATTTAATGATTTATTGATTGACATTATTAACTGAATGGTTTTGTAACTCACTGTGTGTTTTTAATATAAACTTGTTTGTGAATGAAAACTACATTCACATGCCACTTTCTGTCCATGTCTTTCAGATGTGTGCATTCAGAAAACCATATAGCACAAGTTTAAACTAATAATAAAGGGGGTAGAGAGCAGCTCATTTGCATTTAAAAAGACAGGCATGCATTTTCAAAATTGTATAATAAATGATCTGCAGGGTATTTTGAGCTGAAACTTCACAGACACATTCTAGGGACACCAGTGACTTATACTACACACTGTACAAAGGAGCATAATACAGTATGTCTCCTTTAATATTCACACACGGTCATATCCTTTTAATTATCATACAATTTCCAAACCTGTCTGAACAAAACACTATAAAAAACGCCTATACCATACACATTGTTTGTGAACAATGTACTATACCAACAACCGGCACAGGTCACGACCCCTTCAGCCACTGCCCCGACCAATGCGGTTAATCTGCTCTGCGTTTGTGGAGGTCTTTCAGCCATCCGTTCCCGATCCATCCATGACCCTAAGAGTCATGTTTATCTCCTACTTTCTTTTAAAGTGCTCTGACAGCATTCTGGCCTGCTGCACTTCACTCAGAAATGCTTTAAATTATGTAACAAGATTTGAAAAGAAAATAAATGTTCTTACTGACCCTCTTTGAATTGCGGGATAGAGATACTCCTTTCTGAGGTGATTTAGGGGCCGAATGAATATAAAAATGCATGTCAAAACTGATGCTAGTGCAGCATACTGTAAATATTCATGAGGAAATGTGGTTAAGGAGATTATATGGCAGGATTGGACAGTCCCCTTAGAGTCCACTGTGAATGCATTAGACACTAAAATGTGCTGGGCCATAAAGCCTCGACGGTAGTGAAATGTAGAGATTTATAACCAAAACATAAAGTAAGATAAGACAATATCTGAGTTGGAACATATGAGTCATCAGGTCATAAAAACAATGTAAAACGTTTAAAACATATTAAGAATTTTGTTAGCCATTCATTTGGGAGCAATTATTGACATCCCCATTTGTTCCACTGCATTTCATTTCTTCCTCTAAATGACTAGAGCCAGAGAAACGACATTATCTAGAGTACCAGCACTGTATCAGAACAATGTCAGGGCGGGTGTACTTTTTTTAGATGTACAGCAAACGGGACACCTACACGGCCTCAAGTCTGTAGGGGCTTCCTGCATGCTGAGATAAGCCAAATATATATTGCCTAAACTTGTCTTTGAACACTACGTTCAAGCTTCATCTCAGTGCCAAGTGCTGTGAGGCACTCTGATATGATGTCATTTTTACTTTCCTTACTGTAGAGTTTTGCAAATAAATAATAATATTGAGAATTTGAATTTGCAAAAGTAATACAGGTTTAAAAAGTGGGTTTTGAACCTATTTCAGAAACCTTTTAAAAAGTCAATTATGCAATTTAGCTAACAATGTGTTTATAATATTATAATATTACATTTATTACATCATACTTGGGACTCTTCATCAAAAGTTTGGAAAACTATTCGGTTTTGCTTTTTACTCAGCAAGCATGCATTCAATTAATCAAACTAAAATTAAAAGTAATAGCTTTTGCATTGTCACTTTAATATTTACATACATTTTTCTTTAGTCAATTTTTTTCTATTGCTTCTTGGGAACAAAATCAGCCAACACAGTCTCACTCCAACCCGTCACATTTTGACGCTTGGTCAAGACCCTTTTGCGTCACTTTTTGAAGCTCAAGGTACCCCTTTTTAGTCACTTTTGACGTCAGAGGTCCTCCGTTGTTTCAACCCTTAGCGTCAATATGCAGACGCGATATTTTTTTCCATTTTATCATCATAATTAAAAGATACATTGGGTAAAAACAAAGGCATTATTGCATATATGTAGAGCCATCAAAACAGTCAAATAATTTTTTTTTTTTTTTACACATTCATGAGCACGTAATCTAACCCCTGCCCCTAAACCCATCTGTCAATAAAACACACAATATAGCAAGCAGATCTTTATAGCAGGTAAAATTATTGATTTGTGAGAGGAACAGATGTGGTCGCTCTTTCTATTTTTTCCCTATACTTCCTGTGCGCTGCTGCAGTCTGTGCTGCTTTTCGATTTCAAAAAAATATAGCAACAAGAATCCTTACATCAAGGTTGGTTGTGAAAAGCCATTGGCTCATATGTGTCTCGTGATCGATTGCATCACGCTGTTGTGAAATGCCATTGGCTCTTGTGTATCTCGTGATCGAATGCATCGGGACAGGAGTATGTGTTTTGAATGAGACGTGAGCGTGTTAACAGATCAGGATCTTTTTAGTGATTAAAACCTTGTGTTTTACTCTCTTCTACACATAAAGACTTTGTATGGCTTCAGAAGACTTGGAATTTGAAACAACTTGTTTGTAATGTATTTATACTGCTTGTTTATGATTAGTTAAGTAAGTTAAATTAACATTTTCATCCTTCCGCGAAATTATATAGTACCACATGACTAACATTCAACCGTAAGACAATTTATAACATCTACATATGAATATATAACAACTGATGTATTTAAGTTATTTATTGCACCTTATATTGTCCGGTGTTTGTCACAAGATGGCGCCAAACGGTAATCTTCATTGGTGCACAGGGATTTAAACACACAAGTAGTCCCGGCTATGCTTTATTACTTTGGAGCGGTTATTATTCAAAAAGAACTAACCTGAAAATGTCTCAACTGACCAATCAGAATCAAGCATTCCAGAGAGCCGTGTAATAATAATAAATAAATACCTGTGACTGCGTTTGCCTGTGTGTGTGTGTGTGTTTATATTGTTCAGAGTTGGGTAGGGGTGGGGTTCAGTGCTCAAATAAAAGTAAAAAATTATATAATAAATTTATATATGCATGCAAACCATTACATTAATCCAAACAACTGAAAAGAACAGAGGACCCTTAATGTCAAAAAGTGACTAAAAAGGGGTACCTTGATCTTCAAAAAGCGACGCAAAAGGGTCTTGACCAAGCGTGGAGTGTGTTGAATCAGCATATTACAATGATTTCTGAAGACTGGAGTAATGATGCTAAAAGTTCAGCTTTGCCATTAAAAGAAAATGTTTAAAAAAACAAATGTTAATAATATTTCACTATATCAGTGTTTTTACTTTATTTTTGATCATACTGTATAAATGCAGGCTTGGTGAGCAGGAGAGACTACTCCTAACTCTAGTTTTGACTGGTAGTGTCGTCTTCTCTGTTTACATCACTTGGGTAAGAACCTGTGTTTGCGGAAATAAACCAAACTACAGCTGTAGAAATTAAGCACACTTTAGCGGTAATGCTCACGGTAGGTCTGCTGCCTAATCAGGGGGCTAATTGCACATTCTCATAGCTCTGCATTTTTAATAGCATTCAGATAAAGGGTCTTTTCACAATAATCCAGCTTTTCCAAACAACTGTGTCAGAAACAACCCACTGTCTGTCCCGGTATGGCACTTTGCACTTTGCTTTTCACTGTTAAATGCATGTGGTAAATGGCATTACATGTCCAGCACTGGTTCTATGCTGTCGCAGTTCACTGCACTGTGTAGCTGTGTACTCGGGAAATTAATTTGACTCCTGAGACTCAAAATGTTCAAGTTATGTTTGACCAGTTTTAATGCATTATTGAAGTAATTACAAGTTTTATAGTGACATTTCAAACGTCCCTCTCACATTTTAGCTTCACAGCTATTGCTCAAGATCAGTTAGGTGAAGCAAATCCGGCAGAAGAATCAACAAGCCTTTGAAGAAGGTCCCAATACAACTTAATAGTTCACCTATAAAGGAAGATATTTGCTAAAAATATACTCACCCTTTGGCCCTCCAAGATGTAGATGAGTTTCTCATCAGTGAATGGGTGCCATTAGAACGAAAGTCCAAACAAATGATAAAAACATCACAATAATCCACAAATAATACATATGCACAGATAGGGATTGTGTGGTTATTGTGATGTTTTTATTAGCTGTTGGGATGCTTATTCTGACGGCACCCATTTACTAAAGAGGATCCACTGGTGAGCCAGTGATGTACTGCTAAATGTATTCAAATCTGTTGCAATGAAGAAACAAGATCATCATCTACATTATAGATGGCTTGAGGGTGAGTAAATTTTCAACACATTTTCAGCTATGGTCAAACTCACTGCATATGCAAACTGGGCATGAACTTGTCTGAAAATATATAGTAAATTATGCTACTGAGAGAAAAAAAAAGTGTATTTATTTACTTAAAAGATCACTATAGTTTAAAAACATTTTTGTCTTAAACAATGTGGTGAAGATTATTAATTCATGTCTAAATATAGTCCATTTAGTCGGGTCACACCTTCTTGCATACTGCATGCAACACAAGGCATGATGATCACTGGCTGTCAAGCTGAATTGCAGCTTTGCCAAGCCGACCACTGATGCCCCCTGGGAAAAAAAAACTGGTGCATGATCATGCTGTGAACTACGATTCTCATTTAATGAATGTAGAGGGTGGGAAATGATGACACATCTGTCTGTTTCCAACCAGAATCACTGTGTGTGGTAAAGTTTTATATGTTCTCTGGGAAATTAGTCATCAAAGTAATGGTCATACAAACATTAACAGTATATCTGCTATGATCTTTCAATGGATGAGGGCACCATCAACAACCAAACAATTACTGCTTTCTTGTAAAACTCACTGTGTCCTAGAAATGCAATCAGACCTTAGCGTAATCCTGTGGGTCTCATTCTCAGGACAATAAACAACTGAAAAATGAACAATTACCTCAAATCACCATTGGAAGCAAAAACAGCAGGAGAAATGTGAAAACCTCAAAGGGAAAGCCAATTCCTGCCTCAATATCACACACAATCGGCGAGTGCCTCGCACTACTGCACAAGTTTTATGCGCATCAGATAAATATGTGTCGGAATAAAATGTATAACAGCCCCAACATCAAGAAGATTTGTGACAGACTGATGAATTCTACCGAGTGGAAAAGCCTCCGGGGGAAATATGTGGTGGCACTTGTGCAGAATGAAAGCCCTCTCAATCAGTAGGGCACATTAGAGGGCTTTTTTTGTGAAGCAGTGCCTCTTGGCTTTCTTCCAAATGCAAGAAGGATAATTCAAACTGACAGAGTGATCCCCTTCATACACAAATGGTGCTGGTCTTACAGAATAACAATCAGATCAAACAGATGCACTAAAAAAAGCAAACAGAGAGCGAGAGGTCTTTTAACAGAGGTTTGAAGGAAAGATAGCACATCACGTCAACTGTGACCTTCACATGTTCTCCAGATAAAAATGTTCTATGGTCTAAGAACATAATGATTAAAGAAACTGGCTCCAGTGTTCTAAGAAAAGAACTGATGAAGCACAAGTGGTTAAAGCAAGGACGGGCGCATGGGAAACAAGATCGGAGTAGGACAATTTCTTTTTACAGGCCTGGATAGTAGCTGCTGATTATTTTCTGCACTGACTTTGAAATAAAATCTTTGGGACTAAGTGGAATGGACTTCAAAATGGTAAAAACCTAAAGAAAACTGACATTCCTATTGGCAGCCGAAGGCATGATCATATGAGCCAAAAAAAAGACAATTTGTTTGACAGGATGTAAAATTCTGTGTAAGTATATAGATTTTATGTGAGCATGAATACTGTATCTGTAAATACAGCATTTTCTTTTCAACCAAACATCGTAGGAGATGTGGAACAATTGCAATATATATTTAATTATAATTCACTGCTGCTATTTCTTGCATTTACAAATTTCTTTAAAAAATTATTTTCTATTCATTAAATGATGTCTAAAAGTTCAAAAGGATTCACAAAAGCATGTAGAATTGCACATTAATATGCTATTAATTTAAAGAATTAATATACACGTGGAAAGACATGGAGAAGCATACTTTGTTGTCACAATGTAACAAAACTTTCAGAACAACAGCCTCAAGTTCGAGACCCAGGACAAATGCATTACTGTTACAATCAGGCATTGCATTTTTGCTATTTTTCTAATTTGTCTCACAGCACTTTATAGTTCATCAATGATACCATGTAACAAATCATTACATTTAATCCATTTGACTAATATTTTGAGGACCTAATAGTCTCTTGCTCTTCTTGACATGTTTATTGCATCATAGACAAATCTATATTACTTGTCATGTGTTAAAGCATTAGGATGACAATCCCAGTAAAATGCAAAGTGTGAATCTAGATTTAATCATATCTAAATGCCCATAAAACACGAATCTGCCATGCATTACATAACGCCCGTGAACGCCAAAGATGCTTAAAGCACACTTACCATTTAACTGGTTATAGACCACATCTTCTAGTCGTTCGAGCCTTTTGAGAATGGACTGTCTGTCCATGGAGTTCGTAACTTTGGCATTCCTGCCTCGCAGTCTCTGATCCGAGAGCCTCCCGATCTGCACGAGTTCTTCGGATCGGTCCTGGATCCTGCAGTAGACGGAGAACAAGATGATCCCGACGAACACCAGAATGTTGACCGTCAGCAGAGTTTTGATCTTGCGTGCCACAGCCATTAAAGCCCGAGAGCGACACTGTCAGACCCCTAATATTGATCCATATGATCCGCTGTGGAGGGAGCTGTCCTTTCAGCACCACGCACAACAGCCCGCGCGCGCCGCAGTTTCACAAGCCTAACAGCTGATCAGCGAGCATAAACGATGATGCATATATGATATATAAGCGAAAGAGCGTAACTGAGGTTGCGATCAAATCCCACCGTCTCGGGTTCCTGCGCTGACCCCCATAGCAAACGTTTAGAAATGTGTCAGAGCAGCCTACGGAGATTACGCTCCGATTAAAAGCACGCGTTTAATCACGCTGTGCACTCAGGAGTCGAAGAGCACGAGCCGTGCACAGTTCAGAAGGCTCATTTTAAATGTCAGTGCATGTCAAACTGCGATCCTCCGTGTGCAGCATCCTTCGCGGGACTCCGTCGATCTGTCAAAGCAAAGATGCATCGCGCTCGGGCATCGAAGTAGGACGCGTTTTCAAATGGAATCCACAATCCTTACGCGACGGACGCGGGTGGAAGTGAAAATACGCTGTCAAGCGACGCTTTGCATGGCAGCGTTCTTCTCTCGCGCTCCCCGCATGCTCCCTCCCTCTCATCCCGCTTTTCACGCGCTGCTCAGCGCTCCGGTGACGTCGGCAAACTCATAAATATTCAACAGACTGTGTGATGGGAAGAAAGGCTGGAATATGATAGATGATGAGGATAGCTGTTGGATTACATTCTAATGTTTTCACGGAGATTGGCCAATTGAATTACAACTTGGAGAGTTTGTAGAAGAATAATTTTACCCTCAAGTGCAAATGTGGCATTTCAAACGGAGAGCGGGCAATCAGTGGGTCTTTAACAAATTAATAAACACAAGAGCTGTAACTTTGAGTTGAAATTAATTATCTTCCTTGTTAATTACAGCAAAGCTTAAGGCGCCAAGTTACTTCTTTTGTGGCCTAGTGGTTAGAGAGTCAAACTTGCAACTCAAAGGTCACAGGTTTAGTCTCAGGATAACCAGTGCTCTCTTCCACCTCCAATACAAGGCACCAAAAAATGGCTTCCCAGTACTCTGTTTGTGTGTTTATGTGTGCGTTTTTCTTACTGCTGTGTGTATGCACTTGGATGGGTAAAAGCAGGGCACTCGTTCCAAGCATGGGTCACCAGTCTTGGCCAGATTTCATGTCCTTTCCGTCCTTTACTTTCCTTCTCCATTTTTAGTTCTTTGCGTCTCTGTGTCTTTAGTCAGTGTTTTCGCTTTTGTTTACCACAAATGAATGGCCTCCAAGAACTGTCAAATGTTTCTGTAACCACAAAAGCAAGATTACATTAAGTCAGTCTACATAAATCTGTTGAATGTATATGCATGCAAAGTGCATGCAAAAAGATTTTCCGCTTTATTTTTAAGGTAAGAGCAGGTGCAGATTTGTATGGGTTGAGTCGGTGAGGCAAAAACTGTCTAGCTGCTTTATATTGCAGTCCGGTGTTTATTTTCATATAATTTTAATTTGGTTACACTTTATTTTGATAGTCCATTTAGACATCCTACTAACTATAAGTAACTTTGTAACTACATGTCAACTAATTCTCATTCATTCTCAACTTCATGTCTACTAACTCTCAGAGTAGACAGTTAGGTTTAGGGTTAGTAGAATAAATTGACATAGAACTGCAAAGTTTCTGATAGTCAGTATGTAGTATGTTGTGGATCCACCAAAATAAAGTGTTAGTAGATATTAAGCAGACAGTCTAAATATACTCTAATGACTGCTAGTTGACATGTAGTTGCAAAGTTGTTACCTTTAATTTTTATCATAACCATAAACACAGTGGTTTGTAACACTAATAATATTAAATTTAAAGTGCACTTATTATGTCCCTTTTTACAGTCTCAGTTTTCCCCAGAATTCATCTGTGAGGTTTCAGAAAATACTCCACAGATTATTGTATCATTTTCAAAATGCCTATTTTGAGCGGAAGCAGAAACACACTTGCTGCGTCCGAAATCGCATACTGCTTCAGTAGGTACTACATTTAAAACCGAACGTACTACTCGACCGTTAAAACA
>JAUCNO010002208.1:0-13340 GCA_032353835.1 Enteromius viviparus
GAAGTCTACTCAAAAAAAGCTATGCTTTCTGTCTCTACATGTGAAGAGTTTCTTGGTCTGCTAACAGAAGCTGAATCACGTACGGTTGAAGATGCATTAGAGAAATTGTCCTCTCTTTTGAAAAGATCCACAGTTTATTCCACAGTGACCTTTGAAGGCATGAGGGTGATTCACTCAGAAATAGCTCAAAACTGTCTGGAAGAGCTTTCTGCTTCTCATGGAGTGACAAAAGCACAAATTGCTAACCTTCTGCTCTCAACTGACTTATTTTATGCGAACAAACTGGAAAAAAACAAAAATCAAAAACAAAAATTCATGCAGGATGTTCAAGACATGGTGTTGAAGAGTCAATATTCAGCCAATCATGAGGTCTTTTCACGTCTTATGCGAGATATAATGAAGGAGACCCCAGGGATGGAAGAGACTGTTCTTCTCAATGCAGCAGAGTGCTTCAGAGGAAGAGTAGAAGCAATATTTCGGCTCATTGTCATGATGAAGAAGGCCAAAGATCACTCAAAGGAGGACTTCAACGTATGTGACACAGTTTCTAAGGTACTTCTGCATGTTTTTGAAACAGACAACAAGGATCCCATCAAGCCAGAAAGTCTTGATAGGTTTCTTACATTGGCTGAGTCGGTAGCAGAAGCTTGCAGAAAAACACAAACTCTAAACGAGGCCATGACTGAAACCCAAGAACAAACTGATTACAATACTGACAACATTGCTGGCCGTCTTGGTGAACTTCAAACTGCAGCTACAGTCATAGAAATACTGCAGAAAATACCATTTAAGTCAGGATTCATTGACAGCAATTGGCTTGCTCAAGTCTTGTTGGGTAAAAATAAGGATTTGTCTGAACTCAAGCAATACTGTGATGTATTGCAGAAACATGAGGGCTTTCTTCTTCAACTAAAAGACTCAATGAAGCAGCAGTTTGGTTTTTTCAACAGTATATTTGTCAACTTAGTTCCCCTTGCTGCTGGGAAAGTGACCAATCAAAATGACCAAACAAAGTGCAGGGTTTCCAGTTGCTTTCAGCAATATACTGAGCTCTTTTGTGAGGAAAAGTTTAACCCAGACAAAAAAAAGGAAATGACCGACAAGGATAATGTTGAGCAGATGCGTCGAGTTCTGGAGAGAAAAAAAGGTGACTCCTATTCAGGACTCCTTGAGTATTTGTATAAGGAAGACTCAGCATCAACTCTTGAGGAGATCATCCAGATGTACAAAATCATTCTGAAGTCTAAAGAAGCTAGACTTATGGACAAAGTTAACTTTATCTACACCAATGTAATTCTTGCCAAAGTCAAACCTAAATCTCCTGACATCATGCCTTACCAAGACCTTTGTACTTTACTTCAAGAAACTGATGACTCCACTCTGCCATTGTACTACCTAAAAGTTTTACTGTTATGGAGAACCAGTAATGACTCTGGCTTACCAAGTTTGGTGTCAAATATGAAGGATTCATACTCAACTGAGCTCAAACCTTGGTCTAATGGAAAGACGGCAGCCGTCCATTTTTACCTAGGGAAGGAGGAAGGGTATGATGGCCTGATTTCCCATAGGGACATTAACAGAAGATCACGGCAGAACATCTCAGCTCAGTGGAATGATGAAAATACATGGAAGAAAATGAAAGAAAATAAGAAGCTTTGCAGAGTTTCAGGCGTAATTGACAACAATTTGATCAGGGTTAACGGTGTGGAGGTCAATCCAATTTTCAGAAGACACACAGACTCTGACTCGAGCGTAACGTTCTTTATTGGGTTTTCAATGAATGGACCAGTTGCACTAGTCATAGAAAGATCAACGACCTGTAGCTGTTTTTCATCTTAGAGGTCTTTGCTAGAGGACAGAAATGAGACAAAACGGGCCGTTTTTAAAGAGAGCCTATTCTGGAATTTTGCAACTGGGACGCTCGAGCTGCAGCAGCTGGCTTTGGAATGCAAAGGAGGAAATAAAAGGAAGACTGGAGAAAGTCAGATGCTGGATCTGAACAACAGAAGGTGGAAGATGCATTTGAGAAATTTTCCTCTCTGCAAATACTGCAAAAATGGCACTTATAGTAGGTCTTACATACAGCATTTGGCTTACTCAAGTCTTCTTGGGTAACATTACCATTAAGAGAACCCTGAACTCATGTATTAAAGATTTATGAGCACTTTCTTCTTCAACTTAGACATAAAGAAGCCATCAACTTAGTTCCTCGAGCTGACAAAGTGCACGGTTTCCAGTGACTGAACAAGGACAAGAAAGTTTTTTTTTTTCGTCCAATTTTCAGATGACATTTACGGAACGATTCTGACACACGTGTAACATTTTTTTGCTCAATGAATGAATTGACCAGTTGCACTTGATGTAAATGGAGGCAAATTGATTGAACGGATCAAATCTAATGACCTAAGGCATGGACCAAAACCCCATATTGTTCTTAGACATTATTTCAGTTTTCCTCGTTAACATATCTTACACACTTTAATATAATCAAACATTTGAATCATTAATGTTGCATGTTTTTGGGCTGTGCTTCAGCAGAAAGGCCTGTGCTTGATGTGTATTTCATAAAAACAATGGTGTGATTTTTGTGAGTCTGGCCGGTAGATCCAATGCACTCACGTATAATGGGTTTATTTCTTTTTCGCATACATCTTACTGTATTGAGCATGCATTGATATATTCATGTACGTTTTTAAAATTGGTTTTTATTGTAAAAATTAGGTCCATATTGATTTATTGAGGTTTGCATGTACTTACATTTTTAGTTTGCATTGTGCTGTGCTTAGAGTTGAATGAAATCCGTGTAAAGTTAATGGAAAAAGTATTAGTCATTTTATGCAGATGTTTTTCTTATGTTATTCTTTGCAATTATTATTGCTGTATAACCGTCTTTATTCGTGGCCTTCAACGCCACAAGTCAATGTAAAGAAGTAGTCATTTTCCATTCCTTGTATCGTGATAATCACAGGTGTTTAATATAATTCTGTTTAAACAAAGGTTAATAAACGCGTATCACTTGCTAACTGGGCTGTTTCTCTTGCTCACAGATTCAAGCTGTGTGTACACTTACATTCATTCATTTAGCAGACGCTTTTATCCAAAGTGGAAAAATGACTTGTTCATACAAATATTAAGCATTATACTTAAGAACAAAACATGTATAGCTGTATTTATGAACTGCCCACTAATGATTATTAATGCTGGAACAATGCTTTATAAACTAATGACTCATTATTATAAAGTGTTACCCTTATTTGTAGTGACACATAGTGAAACACTGCTTTTAAAGGGTGCCTTTACTATAGCCTCACAAAAACACGCATCAGCACAGCTCAAGGGAAAGCTATGATTGCTGGTGGCTTGCTCCCTCGTGTGGAGGATACACACACACACACACACACACACACACACGCACGCAGGAAACAGCATCAGTATCTGTTGTGATGTGAGAGTGACGAGAGTGACAGACTATTTCAGCTCGATAGAGGAGATATCAAACTGACCCGGGGTCAGGGAAGAGATCTGCGTCACGTAGCGGGTGAGTCTCTGTTATATAATAACAGATAAACAATAGAGAACGATGTTAAACTCCACCGCTGTTATCATGTGATGTTTATTCTAACGGGAGGCTGGAGATTTGGGTCAAGCGTGTGTTTAACACAGCATTCATGTAAAAGCAGTGAAATAATCCTGTGTTTCAGACAGAGATCATGGCTGGCCTCGGAGGACTGCTTTCTTTCGCGGTGTTGTTTGTCTTCGTGACCGCGGAGGTGCACAGAAGAGCAGGTAATGCGTTTTACGTCTTTAAATCGTTTGGAAATAAGAGCTCTGGGTAATAAACCTTCGGCTGTGTTTCTCCAGCGGCCGTTTAGGCAAGTTCAGGGAATAATTGTGCAAATTAATTGAAGAATAGAGCCTGATATACCAATGAAAATCCCTAGTGCCCTTATAAAATGTTAAATTAGACGCGTTATCGATTAGCTCCTCAAGAATGCGGTGAGAAAGGTAACAGGCCCCACGTGATAAAACCCTCGCTCGGGTTGCCAGGTCCGTCTTTATCCCGCGGAATGTGGCCGTTGTCGCTGCGGATTGTTGTTGTTGTTTTGTGGGAAATGTTGTACATGTTACAGTTGCGCTGAAATATTGCTCGAACAGTTTGTTCTTCCCAGCTGATACACGGTCCTAGTGAGGCTGTGTGGTGTTGTGACAGCGCAGGGTCGGAGATTTGTGGCGTCGTTACGAACTGCGCCATTTTAGTTTATTTGTAATGTTGCCAGATTCAAGCAGAGCCCACTGAGAACCAAGTACAATACTAGAAAAACAGTTTTTATTGAGCCACAGATAACTTTGTGACGGGTGGTCAAAACTGCTTCTGGTGAGGAACTGCCTCTTAAAAACACTGAAATAAATCATTTACAACAATTAGACTGCCCTACAAACGATCCTAATCAGTCTGACTGAACGAGCTGTAGATTTTCAGATCTTCAGTCAACAGACTACGCTAACTCCACGTCTCTCCTCACATCCTTATTAGTGTCTCTTTCCCACTTTTTCCACACGATTGTTTGAAAATAAAATTTAATCAACCTTTTCACCTTCCTCATTGTTTACTGGAACGAATCTAAAGCAGGGAAATATAATCTATATTATGGCAAAATGACTCAAAACACTTCCAGTTAATGTAGGAACACTTTTGGTCAAGCAGCGCAATGCGTTATCCACTGTAAAGTTATACTACAGTAATATTTACCACAGATTCTCTGATTATGATCTGTGTCTCTACTGCATGATGTTGGATAAAGCCGTAGACACTTTTAGGAAACCCTCATTGCTTACTCTCTGTGAACTAACAGATTCATTGGTGCTGAGAACCTGCTTTTTGCTATAAATATCACTGATACATCATAGCGTGGTTTTCTTTTTGACAGCAACACTATGGCTTGTCAGTTTTGTGCAAAGTCTGTGGCTTTACATTGGATCTGGGCTACTTTAACACTGTTGTTTTAGTCTGGCTGGCCCGCTGAGGTGATTTAGCCAAGTCATTTTAATCATCTGCACCTTTGCCGTGGATTCTCGCCATGTGCAGGTCTCTGGTGGCCATCACCAGAAATCATGTTTCCACTTTGATCTGTTTCTCATTCACACCCTATAACATCATTACTGTTCTCTGTTCCCTATACACCTCAGCTCCTGTGTTCCTGGAAAAGTGGGATGCACTTAGTTTAATTTCCCGTCAGAAGAGAAGCAATGCGGGCGACGAAGAGACTAATCTCCCGCCCAGCCTGGAGAGGGAGTGTTTGGAGGAAGTTTGTGATTACGAAGAAGCGAGAGAAGTCTTCCAGGATAATTATCGCACAGTGAGTCTCAATCTGATTTCACCCGTCTTAACTTGGGCTGTGAACTAACCAACCGCTAAACGAAATCCAGCCTAAACCATCCAAAATACAAGGACAAAAAACTTGCTCGAAATATTTAAAAAATTATCATTATAAAACAAAACTGAGATGTCACACTTCTAGTCTGCACGTTTAATATTGCTACTAAGTGCACTCGTAACAATGTACCGACTGAGTGGATTGTGTTTTTGTTTCTTGAAAGGATATCTTCTGGTCTGTCTACGTTGGTAAGTTGAATTACAGATATATATATATGTAATACATTGGACCTACTCCAGGTCAGCTGGTCATTATAAAGCAGAATGACACATGGGATTGTTACGATTGACCAATCATAAGCCTTGCAGAGAATACTGTTCTAATTTTATACATTAACAGACTTGATGTGGGGGACGTGCGTCATCTCTGATGTTGTTTTACATGCTAGACGGTGACCAGTGTGCTGACCAGCCATGCAAAAATGGAGCCATGTGTTCAGATAGTGTGGGGGGCTTTGACTGCGTTTGTAAATCAGGCTTTTCCGGAAACAATTGTGAGACAGGTATGTAACCGAAGCTGAGTCAAGATGCATGCAAGCTCAAAACACACTTTCATTGTCTGTGTATTTCTTTTTAACTTATTTGTTCAACACTCCCAAACAATTAGTTAATTGAAAGCAGTGTTAGTGAGCTCTTAACGCTATTGGACGGCCTGTGTTTTCACTTTGTGAAACTGAAAAGATTCAGCGGACTGGTTCGAAGAACAAATCTTTCATGTTTTTCGTTGAGTCAGTGTTCGCGGATGTGGAAGCCTTCATAGGTATCTGCTCTTTTATTCCATTGCGTCCGATATTCGCTTCACTTAATTATTCACAGTAGCATGTGTTCATTTGTTCTGACGGACTGTGAGGTCACGTACTTTAAAAGCGTCATATGATGCTATTTTAAAGATCATTATTTGGTGTAGCAGAATATGTCGACGTATTTAGAAAAAACACATTATTTTTGAAATACTGTACGTTATTGTAGCTCCTTGTATGCCTTGCCTCTTTCAAACACTTAGTTTTCTACGAAGACCCTCCTTCCGACAAACACAGCCTGCTCTGATTGGCCAGCTGACCCAGTGCACTGTAATTAGCCAACCCCCACAAGCACGTGTCGGAAAAGTAACGCCCCGTACAACAATCATGAGTTTTAGTTTTCAAAGTAGTTCATTCATTTGTTGGTTTTACCATCAGTTGAAGTTTAAAAAGGAACAGGGTCGCATGACAGACACGTGCTAGTGCTGATACTAGCACACGATCAGCCTACAGCCACGGATCCTGTTCAGCTGACTCTTTTTGCTCAGTCGAAGTACAGCCTTTGATACGATCTCTTTTAGCACAGGTCTGGGTTTAACAACTGGTGTTCCCCAAGGCTCCGTTTTGGGACCTCTTTTTATTATTATTTATTTATAGTCCCTTGAACATATTTTTTAGAAAGTACAGCATTTATTTCCACTAATATGCTGACGAAACCTAACTTTATCTGTCATCTATGCAAGGTTATTATAGTTTTGCATTTTTAAATTCGTTTTTATTTTAATATCGTTTTTAAATTTGCTATGAATTTTAGTTTAGTTTTAGTTTATTTCATGAATGGTTTTCGTTTTGTTTTTATTTTGTGAAAACATTTCTATTTTATTTTTATATATTTAGTTTCAGTTTTAGTTTTATTAATTATAGTTTGGCACAGTTAGCAGAACACTTCCAGTATGTGCAATAAATTCATAACAATGCATTTGCTTTTTCCAGTTTCTAAATTAAATTTGAAATAGTCGCAAACAGGACTCTGTCATTTCCTACCGGCAGCCATCACTCATGTCCGTCTTCTTTATCTATCAGTTAACTAATCTCGCTGTCAGCCTGCATTATTCGCCATCTACAGGTGATGCACAAATAAAGCGGTCTGTTGGTTTAAACTAAACAGAAACACGTCCGATTTTCCGAAGTGGATGAATGCTTAATTACGAAAACGATTATTTATTTTTTAGCAATTATTATTTTATTTTAGTTCTTTTTTTAATAGCTGTTGCTAGTTTCGTTTAGTTTTAGTTTTTCAGTTATTATGAATTTTTATTTCAGTTTACGAAAATGTTTTGTAACCAATAGTTTTCGTCTTAGTTTCAGTTTTCGTTTACGAAAATAACCTAATAAGTGACCTGTTCTCGAAAAAGAACACAACTTCTGCAGTTTTGGCAGTATTTAGCAGCTGTAGATCAAAATTGTGTAGCTCGTCAGTGATCTACGGCTCTGTGTATCAACTGCTGCGCATCTTAACAACAGCTGATTGAGATTTACCGCTAATCAAAGAACTGGCTTTACTAACGTGATGCGCATGCATTAATCGACGATTAAATCGCCCAGCCCTAATATGATATATAGCTTAATTATGCACAATTTAGGATACAGTATCAAAAAAGTTATATCATGTAATCATGCATAAACTGAAATTGACTTGATATAAAGCACATTATTAGAGAGGACCATCTCTGAGGAAAGCTAGGTGAGATTTTGATACAGCAGGAGGAAAGACATTGATGATTTCAACATGCTTTTCATTTATTTGGCAAAAGAAGAACGTGTATTGCCATCTACATGAATGTATGTGCCTTTTTAGCACACAAAGATTGCAATATTACAGAATATCTTGCATTTATCAAACTTCAGTGTAACTCTTACAAATCGGTATCCTTTAAAAGAAAAAGTAGTAAGAGCTACGTGGGCTGTGTCGGACAATTCTTTGACAATTTCTTTTCGTGTCTCGTCATACAGTTTAGGAATTACAGTGGTGCCGAAGTGTCAGCGGGAGGGAATATTATACCGCGGCTCAAGTACTTTCATCAGCTGACGAAATCCTTCACCCTCAATCACGCTGTACGGCTGCATATCTTTTGCTATAAACATCCCCAATGCTTTAGTTATGGATATTGCTCTATCCACTGAGAGGCTGCTTAAATGCTGCAGAGAGTGATAGTTGTTTCCTTACTGGATCTCTCCTCCTTACGCTGTCTACAGACACATTGAGGTGATGTCTTCCCAGATGAAATGACATGTTCCAAGTGCTTCCATTAGTAGGGCCCTATGATTTTGTGATGCGGAAAACGCGGACAGAATCACAGAATTTACACATGAAAACAGAACTCTCGGAATATGCATATATTTTGTTGACATATTAAATAAAAAAATCTTTTTTCTCTTTCTCGTTTTTTCAGTTTAAAACAACAAGTGTAGAAAGGTCTCTACTTAAACCGTGGCCAAATGGCATTGTTAAACTTGTTGCCTAGTAACCATACGTCCTTACGTTCCCGCGCAAGGAAAAAAATGTCGAAGCGAGTGGCTCCTGATAAGACCAGCACATGCAAAAAGTGCTGCAAGAGATCTGTGGAAAGAAATTCTTCGTTGTTGAGGACGAAACCTCTGACAACCGAGATCGCAGTGTCCTCAACATTGGTATAGGTGAACATCCAATTAACTTTTATGTTATGCAGGCTAATACAGCATATTAGCCTATTTTTAACTAGGGCTTATATTAAATTTTAATATACAGGGATGCAAACAGCGCACTTTTCACTGGTGTTTCTTCTTGCTGCGTATCCTTTACTGTCTATGGCAGGGGTCTCAGTGGCCTGATTGGAGGTAACTAGCTCGTCATGGAGCCATTCACATGTCGTGTCTTTTGCGCGCTTAAGTTCATCAAATGCAGGCGCAGCAAGGACGCTCATAATTGAAGCGACGCGCTCATTTTTTCCAGGTGCAGCGAGATGAAAACACCTGAGCTTTTCAGAGAACCAGCAGAGCTACAGCAAGCGTTTTTCCGTGGTGGAAATCTATTAGCTACTAAAACTTCCTTTTCATTATAGAGAGCGCAGTACATGGTTGCATAGCAACAACAGACGCCAAGGGGAAAATCGGACCGGATTTTAATATTAATAATAAAAGATAAGCTAATTTGCATTGTATTTGTAAATGTCAGCAATTTTTTTTCTTTTTTGACTCATTTTTTTATACAAATTATTTAAAGGCTGAAATATGTGAGGTTTATCTTTTTTATAAAACGTTTTTTGTCAAAACTAATTTCATTTAACCATACGTGCCTGCAGGGGTGGGCTGGGGATGGCAGGGGATGGTGGAGATGTAAGTATTGGTGACGAGGGCTTTGATTACCTCTCTTTTTTTGGCCATGTGTTTGCATCCCTAAATATAGCAATATAATATTTATATATAATATTCTACTAGCCTAACCTACTACATTCATCATTTTAGGAGCAAAGATAGGATAGATAGACAGATAGATAACTTTCTTCCCTTTTCAATTCAACAGGCACTGAGGGTAAATACTTTCTAACTGATGTCATCTTCACGGAAAGCTGCAATTTTTCGACATTGTCACAGGCAGTTCTGCAGTCACTTCACACCAGTCAGTTGAACTTGAATGATATTCTGGCAGTGGTGACTGATAATGCATCATACTGTCTGAAAGCCTCACAGTGTCCATACAACCTGCTTATGTCATGTCTTCAATTTGGTGGGAGAGACCTGGCAACACTACAAATTCTTCAGTGAGGCTACAGCTCTTGTGATGTGGTGCCTTCTTCAAAAAGCCTGCAAGGAAGAGAAGATGGTTGTACTTCTGGACAATGAAGGAGGCTGAGAAACCCAAGGTACCCCTGAGCCTGTAAGCACAAGGAGGAATAACTGGTTTGAAGCAGTTCAATACCCTGCTGAACATGTCCACCTCTACAAGGAGTTCTTCTTAGCTGAGAAGTCTTCTGCTCAGGCATCATTGAGCTGGTTCAAACCGATGAAAAACAAGAGGCTCTCACTTCAAACTGACCTTCATCTCTGAAGGGTGTGGGAAACTGGTTACAGCGCTGACAGTGCTGGAGGGCACCCACACTCCTGTAGCAGTCTCTGCATACAACATCATGGAAGATCTTGGTTCCTTTTTAATAAATGAAACAGCCAAAACCCTTGGCTTTGGGGTCAAAACTGATGAGCTGCTGAACCAAATGAGGATGCCAAAGAAAAGGGATGTGTTGGACCACCTTCATAATGGATTTCACATTGCATTTGAAAAATTTTCAAAACACTGGGAAGCATCCTGCCAAAAAAATATACAAGATGATCAGAGTGTTTGATCCCAGACACGCTGCTATATATATATACATATACCCAGTCAGTTCTGTTGAGTGTGAGAGGAGTTTCAGTCTCTTACTGAGCTCAACACCAAGTGCCTCACCATCATGTACTTCAATGGAGATGTGGGCAAAAGATGCCTTAGAAAGCAACACATGCCTGCTTGTATCTTCAAGAAAGCACTTTAAAGTTATGAAAATATTTTGTCAGTGTTCTTTGGACGTCGATCTGCTCATACATGAAGAAAAGTACTTTGCTAAATGTTAGTACAGATGAAATCAATACTTATTCCTCAGTGTGATCCTGCATCTTCCCCTGATGCCCAGCTACAGAGAGCCATGTACTAATGTAATGGAGGCCAGCTGATTCAAATATAATGTGATTTTTTTGCAGATAGAAAATTGTTCTGCTTACATGGAGGAGTGACTGATGATGATGATGATGTTAACAGTATACTTTTAGGCTGTAATGTGTCTGTGTTGATGTTCTGACAGACACAGATCGTTGTTTCAATGTTTCTGTCTCCCTGCAGCGTGGGTACAATTATTCTTTCATTTAATATTCATCAACTCTACTTTGTAACGGTTACCTTCATGTTACTGTTATTTTTAGAGATTTGGCTGAATTTTGAATGTGCTTTATTAACAGTTTAGATAAAAAAGCTGAATTGTGAGTTTGTGTAACTGAATTTTTTAAAAGCTCAACACTGCTTAGAAGTCAAAAGAAAACAAACAGATCCGAAAAGGGCTAAAAAAAACAAAAATAAAAATGGAATTTGAGAAAAAATAAAACGGATTTCATAAGGCCCTACATTAGCATACTGGATGCGTGTTGCACAATACTAGCATACAGTCACAGTTCTATCCATTGTTTTATTTCCGCTGTCATCACAGGTAACATGAAATCCAAAATATTCTCACACACCAGATTTATACGACGCTGGCGCATCCTCCACTTGACATTTCCACACGTACAGTATTGTGACCTGCAGCACTCTCTCCACACCGTAGACATCTCAACTCTTTCGCGTGAAAGGGAAACACATTGAGGTCAAATACGGGGCTACATTGCGCATGTCATGAACCGTCGAAGCGTGTGACGCATGCATGCACCGAACCGAGACAACCGTTCCGAATAGTTCAGGTTTTTTCATGAACCATGTCATCTCTAGTCTAAAGGTAAATTAAATAATCAAGAGAAACAGGTGTCAGTATATTAGATGTGTGCAGCTCTTAAAGACACAGAACTAAACATACCGCCGCTGGTCATTAAAGGATAGTTCACTCAAAATAACGATATGAAAATGAGTTTGTCTGTACCGCTCAGACAGCTCGCAAAATAGTCAAATCAAAGAGAAACAATCATCATAAAATCCTGATACTTAAAAAAAAATACGTAATATGAAATTTTTACCATATCGCCCACCGGGGTAAAGTTGGTTTTATATTCGCACATTCACCACATTTAGACATTCCCGCATTCAATAACTTTGTAATTGTCAATGCAATAAATTAATTTTTTGCATATTCTAATCAGCGACACAATTGTCAACCTACTTCATGTTTTTGTACAAACGATCTAAGTGGCCAAGAATTGTTTTAATGTCATATTTACTTGCGAATGTCTGACGAATGCCCAATGTAGTGCTGTAAACAAGATAGGGACCGTCTAAAAAGTTTGGTTTTTTTCCGTTTTGTGCAGAGACGCAGCTACATTTTAGCCAACTACAGATGTACCACCATACATCACTCACATTATGCCTTCTATGCTCCTTTAGCAACAATTAAAATTGTAATATAATATTAGTGTTTCAAAAGATGTTTAGGAAATGAAAAATTATGTACATTGTAATTGGTAACAATATAGACAACTGTGGAAAAGTGTGAAACGTAATCTCCTTAGCATCAGTTTCCAACTTACTTTATTTTTTTTTTTATTTTTTGCATCAAAAGGAAAAAGAGTTGTGTTGATGTTCTGGTTTTAACAATGATATATCATTTTTGTTTTCTACATAGGTTTTCAATGGATGGGTTGACTGCTTCAAATAAAGTTGGATCATCTTAAATGGACTCTCCAAAACATGCTGCTGGCCATGTTTTGCTTTTTTTTTTTACCTTTGTAATTTTGATTTGAAGTCTAATAAACATTTGGAAAGCAGAGTCACACTGCTCCAGAACAATGTAGAACATATTGATCTGATTGTATTAAACATATTTTTAACTTTGTAATGTGCATTTATCTGCTCTTTTTATTTCATATTTTCCATCAATGGATTCTATAGGGTTCTTTTATGACGCACACACACACACTTTCCGTTTACTAACTTTTGAAAGGAGGCTCAGATCACTCCGAAACATCTTGAAAGACATTATTATGATTGTTTCCAATATACTTCAAGTGGTTATTGTGGATTTATTAGTACTTTTTGAAAGATATTGAACACCATAGGGTTCTTCTATGACACACACACACTTTTAGTTCAATAACTTTTGAAAGGAGGCTCAGATCACTCCGAAACATCTTGAAAGACATTAATATGATTGTTTCCAATATACTTCAAGTGTTTATTGTGGATTGATTACTAATTTTTTTTTAATAATGAACCCCATAGGGTTCTTCTATGACACACACACACACTTTCAGTTTACTAACTTTTGAAAGGAGGCTCAGATCACTCCGAAACATCTTGAAAGACATTAATATGATTGTTTGCAATATACTTCAAGTGGTTATTGTGGATTTATTAGTACTTTTTGAAAGATATTGAACACCATAGGGTTCTTCTATGA
>JAUCNO010002209.1:0-13321 GCA_032353835.1 Enteromius viviparus
CTACACACACACACACACACACACACATATATATATATATATACATATATATATATACATACATATATATATATATATTGGTCCTTGAAAGAATGAATTCCACTATTTTATATATAAAATATAACATAAATATAACTATATAAATATAACATCCTGGACTGTTCTGTTATAACAAGTGTTGTGTGTAGCCAGTATGATAATATGATATATAGAAGTTCCCAACCAACTGAGACATGCTTACATTTTTAGAAATGATCACATTTCCCATTATTTGTGAAAACAGTGTGTGCAAATGTACCAGAAACTTCAGTGATTGTTCGCCATGTTCCCTTTTGCTGTAGCGCTCAACCCAAATGAACTCGATCATGTTCTTCAGCATGATTTGAAAATGATCTAAAGAGCACCTGACTGCCTGTACAAAGCAGTTCACATGATCAGTGACTTAGAAATAGAAGTGTAGAAGGTTAAGCTCAGTATCTGATTATGCAAGGATTTATATGAATGTTTTATACTGCATTATGTTTTTATGTAAACTATGGAAAAATTATAGAAAATATTTAAAAGAACTGTGGTTACATGGGATAACAATGAAAAATAAATCAAAATGATAAAACATTTAATTTCTCTGATTTTCATATGGAAGCCCGTTTCCGAATAATTTTTTTTTAACAAAGGTAATTGCGTTTATAAAATCTCATATCTCACAATTCAAGAGTTTGCGAGTTATCCGGTCTTGCAATATAAAGTTAAAAAATTCTGAATAATCAAATATGAATTTTAAGTTTCTATCTCCCAATTGAGAAAATAATTGCGAATTATTATTATTTTGTTTATATTTCGAGTTTATATCCTGCATTTTTAACTTTATATCTTGCAAATCTGACTTTTCAACTTGCAATTGTGAATTTATATCCCACAATTCTTAGGGAAAAAAATTTAAATTGCGAATTTATCTCTCACAATTCTAATTTATATTTCACAATTTTAAAGAAATCTGAATAGTGGGTTTCTATCACAATTTAAAAAAAATAATTGAGAGATTTTTGGAATTGCGAGTTTATATCCTGCAATTGTAACTTTATATCTGACTTCATAATTTGAAATTATTCATATAAATTATATCTCAAAATTTATATCTCAAACAATTTTGAAAAAAAAAAATAATTGCAAGTATTTTTGGATTTGTATGTTTATATCCCGCAATTCTGACTTCATAAGTAGCAATTGTGAGTTTGAGAAAATAATTGCAATAATATATATTTAGAATTGCGAGTTTATATAGAGTTTGTCAATTGTGAATTCATAGCTCTCAAATCTTAGAAAAATATATCTAAAAAAAAAAGGTGTGAGTTTCTATCTCACAATTTTGAGAAAATAATTGTGAGGGGGGGGGATCTGAACTGCGAATTTACATCTCAAAAAAAAAAAAAAGTTAATAATCCCACAATTCTAATGGAAAAAAACAGAATTGTGAGTTTCTGCTTAAAAAAAATAGAGAAAAATTGCAAAATACTGTGAGATAAAAAGTCGTAATTACCTTTTTTTTTATTTCAGTTGCGGAAACGGGCTTCCTTAATCTCAGGATAATAAATGTGTGCGTTATTAACATTACCGCAGGAGGAGCACACGCGTGAGTGTGAATGAGTGACGCAGCACAGGAAACACTGCTATGAAGGGGGCAGGCGGTCTGTCTGCATATGGAGTGACTGCGCAGAGCAGACGCCTCTAAACACTCAACTTACACACAGACTCTACTGCTCAACGTTTACCTATCGCGCAAAAGCCGAATTCGACAGCGCACGCCAGCGAGGAAGACTTTCCTTACACCCGCCGCTCCGCGAGAGAAGAAACTCACTCGGCGAGGAAGCTCTTCCGTCTCCCCGCGGCTCGGGACTCTTTCACACGGATAAACGATGGCTTACAGTACGCGATTCCCACTCAAAACACCGGAGACTTTCTCGCGGCGTGTTCGTTTATTCTGATAGGGAGGAAGATGCTTGAATCCTCTCTCGCATGCCTGGAATTTTCTGCTGGGAACAGAAAGTGGGCGTTTTTCCACAGCGAAGCACTGGAGGATTCATGCAACTTGCAGTTTCAAGTGAGGCAACATGCAGTAAGTTCTAATTTGCTAAAGGTTAATAAAATCAGTTGCATCGATTTGATGATGCGCCGGGATTTATAAAACCGCATCGATTCTGAGGTTATTTCGAGATATATACAGGTCGAGATGGCACAGGAGAATGTGTTTGATAACCGTAGTATAGTGGTGAAGTACCTCCACCATAAGCTGTGGAAGAAGGGATACGTGTGGGAAGTGAACGGACACGATGACAGTGTCTCGAATGGACTGATGATGGGGAGGCAGGAGGACCGCGGCGGCTCCCTTCACGACCCGTTCAGCGCTCTTCACACGGTGCTACGGGAGGCCGGGGACGAACTGGAGCGGCTGTATCAGTCAGACTTTGCGGAGATGTCCAAACAGCTGCATCTCACGTCCATCACGGCGCATCAGCGCTTCACCGCGGTCATAGACGAGCTGTTCAGGGACGGCGTGAACTGGGGCAGGATCATCGCTTTTTTTGAGTTTGGAGGGACTGTTTGCGTCGAATGCGTGAATAAGGAGATGACGGCGCAGGTGGATAACATCGCGGGATGGATGACCGAGTATCTGAACGGGCCGCTGCACGGCTGGATCCAGGAGAACGGCGGCTGGGTATGTAATTAACTCAATATATACCTCACGTCCGAAGACGCAGGGTCACTCGCTCCGCCCATTCTCCTGCGTTCGAAACGTCGCGCGCCCTCTGATTGGCCGATAGCGCTGTCCGTTAGAATGCGGCGGCCAATGAGCTGCGGCGATTTGTCACACCCCTCTCACGCCTCCGTGGTGAAGCAGTCAATGACAGCTGCTGTCTGCAGCAGAGCTGAAGGTGTGGTTCTCCTGTGCACAACTTTCAGGAACTGCTGTTGATTCATGCAAACAAGAGGATGTTTAGTCTTATACCACAACCAGTTATATGGGCTCTTATATTTACTCACCAAATCATGTGTTTAATTTGCCCCGGGGCTATTCCTGTCATAAGTGCAATGGTTCAGCTCGTGATGAGACTCGTGTGATATTGTTCAAACAGAACATTATTTATTTAATTTTTTTTTTGCTCAGGTGTGCCTATGGGATATACCAGGTTAGCAGTGCAAAAAATAAAAAAAAATTAGAATTGTAGTTCAGCACATGGATTGGTACAGTTCTAGGGGTTGGCTGGCATGCTTTATTAATGCTGAAACAAGACAGTAACATAACTTAAGAAGATGCAA
This sequence comes from Enteromius viviparus, assembly GCA_032353835.1. Lineage (NCBI taxonomy): Eukaryota > Metazoa > Chordata > Actinopteri > Cypriniformes > Cyprinidae > Enteromius > Enteromius viviparus. Next base: position 3,316 of record JAUCNO010002209.1, read on the forward strand.
AGGTTAAGTTACTGGGTAAATCTTGCACAATATTTCCAAAAATTAGTTTAGTCACAACTTGTGCAATCATGCCAACCTCCTCCAACGCAGCATGTTTGGGTATGCAACAAAAGAGAAGAAATGAGATATATTTTTTTAATTCATTGTAATTCATTTTTCCGATTACTTATTCATAATTAACCTTATTTCTTACTTCCTTACTTATTTCTAATTGTGTAAAAACCTGTAAGAAGCCTTATAATGTGAAATGAAAAAGAATGCAATTTATTTATCTATTATCTATCTATTCACACTCGCAACATCCTCGTTATTTCATTCAGTTTTGTGTAGGAAAGTTGAAAGGCAAGAGGAAGAGAATAAGAACATAACGTGAAGCTAGCGTAACATTAAGTATGATTTGATTTTGATACTTTGAGTCAAAAATGGGGATTTTTAAAGGATGCTTGGTCCCAATAGGTTATGGATTTTTAAGCTAACTATAAAACCATTTCTAACAGTAAAAGTGATGCTGCAAGTCTTTTTACAGCTCCAATCCGATATCATAGTACTATATTATTCCTACCATTTCAGTAGCATATTCAGATCTGTTACATTTACTTAAAAAAAATATGGTATTACACTATGCAGAGTACTACATCCCACAATGCAATGCGCTTGATTTGACCTTTCAAGAGTGTGGGAGTCTTTCAGAATCATTTTAGAAAACAATCAAAATCAAATCAAACATGCTACTAATGAGTCGAAGTGACAACTTTGTGGCACATGTATCTGTTCCTAGTAAACTGCTGTAGCATGCCATTCAGTTTCAGATTTTAAAGTTTTGAGGAGGAACTCAGGAGACATGCTGCTTTTTTGAATGGCTATTCAGACTATGACCTTTCCATAATGAACTTGATCGCTTGAACAGTGACAAACGTAAATGAGCGGGAACTTATGGTTTGGTGCGGCTTCGTGAGGTCCTCCAGAACTTCCCCTCATTCATTTACTCGAGCTGCATTCAATCTCCGAATCTCTGTTCTACTACCACAGACCGCATTATTATTATAGTTAGTCCTAGTTAGAGCGTTAGAACAAAGACTTAATGTGGATGTGCATAAATCAAAGCACTGTGTCCAGAGGGTATTCATCAATAATTCAAGGTCTGTATTTCATCTTTAAGGAAGAAAAGTTTAACATTCCCGTTGTGTCCTGACCTTTTGAAAGTGGAAAGTACTGACACATATCAAACGATTACACCCTCACTGACGCGGACATCAGCAAAGAGTCCCTCTATTTATGCATTTCTTTCCATTCATGGCTTTGAAATAGACCAGAACGCTTCAGAGAGACGTAACACATCCGGAGTCACTCTGACAACTGCTTGCGTTATTCAACAGTGGAAATGTTGCGAATAAAAGAAACCCTGCCACAGTAGATATTAAAATGACTAAGATTTAAGGCTAGAGCTTGTTAACCTTAATGATCAGACAGTTAAGTTAAATCTGGGGTTGCACGGGGTGGGAAATTTCTGGAAACTTTCCAGCGTTTTTGGAAACTTTCAGAAAATTATTGAAATTTTTGGATAGTTTCCCATTACCATTGAAACTCTTCATGTTTGAGAGATCCTGTTTTACTCACTCAACCAGTGGATCCCATTTCTGCCTAAATATCATTTAGCTTTTGGCATTTCACATTGTGGAAGTGACTAGAAAAGCTTAGAAGTGACAATCAAAAATGCAAACATAATGTGTCTTGCTGTGTGAAAAAGTTCATGCTCTCTAACCTGCAGAAGATAGTTGACCAATAGACCTTATGCCAGAGAAACAAGATATCTTTAGAATTCTGTTGTTGAACGTGTTTTTGCAGTAGCTCTGTAGCATCTCTGTTGAAGAGTAATTAGCTATTGAAGTGGATTTGGGTAGTTGACAAATAAAAACTTTCTTTTTTTGTGACATAGCATAAATGTAAAAAAAAACAACATATTTTTTGATACAAAAAATCTGTTCTATTCTATTTTTGCTGTCACACCATAAGAAACACATTGATATATGTAATGGTATTGTAAATACCGTCGTACCGCAATACCAATTTTTTTTCGATACTACCGTGGTCGCATGACTCGATTAAACGATAGGTCTTCTGAAGAAAGTTTGTTCAGGCGAATGAAGCGAACGGGAGGTAGCGGGAACTACAATTCCCATCAGCCTAGGCCTGCCCATCATTCTTTGCGGTCTGTTGTCTACAGATCAGTGTTGCCAACTTAGAGACTTTGCCGCTATATTTAGCGACTTTTTAGACCCCCTTGGCAACATTTTTCCCTAAAAGTGACTAGCGACTAAATCCAGTGACTTCTTGGACAAACTTCAGCGAGTGTCTCGCGAGCACGAGATATTTTGTTGCTTCTAACTCTATTTTACATGCAAATATATCTTATGTGTACTTGGTTTCATCAGACAATGCTCGATTATAAATAAGGATTTTTGTTTTTTATGTAAATGGTTTAATAAATACCATACCGTGCCATTCATACCGAGGTATGAAATTTTGATACGTTACATCCCTAATAATTGCACAAGTACCTGTGCATACCGTTGTTTTTACAATGGCGATCCTGCGTGCAATTCTCACAACACCGATTATCATAAATCCGATATTATAAAACCGATATCCAATTATGTATTAATATTAGGGAAAATATCAGTAAACTGATTTATCTGTCAATTTCTAATAAATACTTATATCAAGCGATCTGTTTGTGTGAGGAGACATGTACTGTCAGATGCTTTGTATTTGGCACAGTGTCATCGTTTAACTTCCATCTTAATTAAAGTCCCGTCTTAAATTGTGCCATTTTTGTAAACAAATTGATTACAGAATGATGTGAACAGTGTACCAAGTTCTCACTGATGTTAATTAAAAAAGTTCAAGAGCCATCTTTGGTTTCTACGTGACATGCATACAGTGGGCGGGGCTAAACAGGCAGCAATGTAGAAGCAGGTGTTGATCATTTTCCTGCGGAGGCAGTGTTTATCTTCAATATTACACCATAAAGTGACACATTCCACAAGCTTTCGTTCTGACAGACAGACTTCAATATACACTGAAGAAAGTTTTATACAGGATGTATTTAAAGTACAATGACCTTTAAGTGTCAAAAGATCATGGGGATTTTTACCCCTTTAAGTGTTGTCACCTCACAATGTATTTTCTGTGGACACGAATGATCTCAATTTGTTTGGGTTGTTGAGAGGAGGTGTGCTCATCGTTATGAAAGTATTAAACCTTAACAGATATTATTTATGGCAAGAACATTTATTTAACTGACTGTAATTTATGTATTATCAAATGTACACTAACATTTAAAATTTCGGCGATTTTAAAAAAGTTTGTGGAAGACGCCTCTTCTCACTAAGGCTGCATTTGGTTGATGAAAGAAATATTCAGAAATATCACAAATTAAAATCGTATTACAAATATTATAATATGATTACAAATAATATTATTATAAAATAAATATAAGTAAAGTTGAATAATTTTTAGGGAGTTGTAATTATTCAAAACATTGATATCAAGAAAAAAATATCTAATGTTTTCATTGAACCTATTTTTATAGAATGAGTTGGACTTTCTAATGCCAAATCGAGAAAGTGGCAACCAGAAAAAGCTGCTCACAACGTGCCTTGCATTGGACTTTTGCATGCTCCAGGGCATTTAGTTAAAACCACAGTTCCTACTTCTGCATTTTTCTATCGCCAACCCACTGACATTTGGATCAAGCCCAGTGCATCATTTGTGTTGAACTTTCCCTATCTTTTACCAAAACAGAATGCCATAGTCAGGCAAGTTTTATTGATAGCCCATCTTGCCAGTGGCTGATTTCACCTCTAAGTATCACTGCTTTTAATTACTCTACAGTGCTGCAGGATCCCACGACAAGTGAATTCATCACGCTGTTTAACACTGTACAAAAACAGTCTGTTTATGTATTTTACATTACCATTTTTCATAATTGGATGAGTTGACACTGTGATAGTAGTTTCTTCATTCGTTCTGTGGAGCCTGCGTGGAGCTGTAATAACCAGGTGAATTGTCTTGACACTGCAGGAAAGCTGACGCTGCCTTTGAATGTCAAGTCACTTTCACCTTGTAGGCTGGAACACCCCCCGCAGTCAATAATACGAGCTGGCACCATTAAAGGTGCTGTCAGTAACTGCTTAGCCTCCTGAACCCCCCGAAATAACCTCTATGTCAAGGTCACCACTGAAGTAAATGGCACCATAATTATGAAAGACCCTTCAGTACCTAGAACTACTCAAGATTTTTTTTAAAAAAGGAGTGCAACTTCTTGGAGGAAGCTGTCAGCCTTTTCATCCTTTTTCTCAAGTGCTGTTCCAGCTACATTTTTACTTTTAGTGGTGTTTGCCTGTGCGAAACCCACCGCCTCAATGCTAGAGTGTTGCAGATGGTTGCCAGGGCATTGTTTTTCTGTTGCTAAGGTGCTCTTAGTTTGTTTTGTTTAGTTTCCTGCTGAAAAAACAGCATATGTTGAATAGGTATGTTTTGATGCTGGTTTAAGATGGTCCTTTGCCAGCACTTGACCAGGATAAACCAGCATCAAAACATGCCTAACCATTTTTTTAGCAGGGTTTCTAGGGTGTTTTTTATTTCTGAATCTTTATTGTCATTACACAAAAAGTACAAAGAAGTTATATGCAATTATACTCAATGCAAAATCAATCTACCACTCTACAAACGGCTTTCTTAGGGTGTTTGCAGAGTGCCTTGTCAAATTTATTTTAGATGTGTTTTAGCACATTGCTGTTTAGTGTCTAAACTGGTGTTCTGGGTGTTTTTATCATGTTGCTATTCAGTTTATAGGCTTTTCTGCGTGTGTTTAGCATGTTTTACCATCTCCTGTGTTTTCGGAGTATATGTAATACTGCAGTTTGTATTATATTGTAGTGTTTTCAGCATGTTGCTGTTCACTTGCTGAGTATTTACAAATGAGTATTTACATGCTAGCAGTGTTTAAGCACATTGCTATAAGTTTTCTGAGGTGTGTTTAGCATATTGCTAATCGGATGTTAAGGTATTCTTCGCAGTATGCTTCTTAGCATGTTGCTGTGTGGTTATTTAGTTTATAGGCTTTTCTAATGGGATTTACTGTGTTCTTACAGTTTCTAGCCTTTTTGAGTGTTAGTAACATCGCTGTTCAGACATTGTAGTATTTTAGTGCTTTTTAGGGGGTTGATGTTTAGTTGCAGTTTTTTACTTGTTCTCCATAATTTAACATGTTGGTTCGAAATTAACTTTTTTATTTGGTAGCAACTTCAAAAAGTTAGGAGCACCCACCAAAAATGAATGAGCACCACAACTACAAATTGTATATTAACAGATTTCTTTAATTTGAAAACAAATTTAGTAAAGGCGATGCGGTGTTAAATTGCCTGATGTCTGACCCTTCTCACATTTTGTATAAGAAATATTACATTTTGCCATGCGACAGAAGGCTTGCATGCAGATGCTAGATTTAATAGGTTATGCTTTAAAATTCAAGACAAAAGGTCAAATTTCAGAAAGAATTCCAACAATAAAGTGCAGTTGGATTGAATAATTGAATTGAAAAACTAATCTTAAGCTTACAAATGCATATGATTTGCGCAACAGGTGAAATTATGTATGGAAACAGCTTAAAGGCAATCTTTTTTTTTCACGATACACCAAAACTTATGCAACAATTCGTTTTTGTTTTTTTAAGGATGACATCATCACACACCATTTTATCTGTAAAAGGCCAGTTGGATGGAAACAGGCTGGAGACAGCAAATTTTGCAAATATTTGTTTACGCAAATTCTCTTTGTCGATAACAGAACAGGGTAAAAACTGGATGGAAACTAGGCTGTTTATAGAAATTACATTTTAGAATGTAAAATATTTGAAATCAAGCATTACTGGTGAAATGTGTCAAACCCTCAACCTATGAGGGCAGAGGTGGGGAACCCTGGTCCTCGAGGGCCGTAGTCCTCTAAGTTTTTCATACAACCCTGCTTCACAACACCTGACTCAAATCAAAGGGGTCCAACAGCCAATGAAGTTCTGCAACATCACTAGTTAAATTGAACCAGGTGTGTTCGCACAGGGAAACATGGAAACATCCAATTTCTTGCAAAAAACACAATCTTGGCAACCCTTGAGCATGCATACTTGGGAAAGCTCTTACCAGATTTAGCAGAATGGGAATGCGAGTTCCCCCATCCTCCTCCTTTCCCTGGTTCACTGGAATCACCCCAACTATCATACGATTTCCCCCAAGTAGATGTACCGCTTTCCACGGAAGGATCGGAGGGAGCGCTGCTGCGTGTCCATGTTGCAGGAACTGGAATATGAATATGTGCTCATGAATGCGATGTTTCTGGTTTGAAACGGTTTAACTCACTGATCTCAAACACAATTCCTGGAAGGCCACACAACAGCACAGTTTAGCTGCAAGTCTAGGATTACTAGACACTTCTAAACTGTGCAGAGCTGTGGTCCTCCTGGAATTCAGTTTAAGACCAATGGTTTGAACTACTTTAATATGCACTGCCGCCTTCTTACCAGAGTTTTTAGATCCAGCTTGTCTTCCAGTAATCTGCTGCTGGTCTTGTGAGCTGTTCTTATCCCACAGATTGACAGCCCTGCTCTTGTAACACGACGGATCACCCCATGCAGATGTGCCATCGTCAATTTCCATGTTCCGGCTCATAGACTGTGGAGAGGGTTCGTCCCATCCACTTGACTCTGCAACTGAAGGGGTGGGCCCACAGGTCCAGCCAGACCCTTTACTCTGCTCATCGGTGTTTACTGCATGACCCCGTTCCTGCAAGGCCTTTGGATATCCTGGCATTTGCGGCTGGGTTTGCGATTGTTGTTGCGGTTTTTGATTTTGGGTTTTAAGTGCTGCTTGTTTGTTTGGTATCTGTGATGGAAGAGGCTTCTCGCCCCATCCCTGGTTCGGTTTGACACTGCTGCCACCCCAGCCACCACTCCGCTGTCCTGACTCTTCCATGCTACCCCATAACCCTTCATCCTGATTCTTGCGCTCACTGTCTCTCTCTTCATTCCAGCCTCCTCTCTCGGGTAATGGAGTCCACTCACTTCCACCACCCTTGTTCCACCCCGTCCCTTCCCTCCTGCAAGTATCTTTAACCTCCTGGTCTTCTCCCCAACCACTCCCTTTGCCACCAATTCCAATAGTTGGGTCTCCATGACCTGGCCACCCTGGAGCTCTACCAACCTGGCTAGCCTCCTGCTTCTGTATTTTTGAGCTGGAAAGATCAGCAGCGTCCCGCCAGCCCTCCTTACTGCGGTCGGTGTGCTCTTCTACACCCCAGCCAACATTCCCACTGCTGCCCTCAAAATCCCAAGCAACATTCTGCTTGATCTGAGTCTTTCCCCATCCTGTGTTGCACAGCACTTTAGGATCCAGGTTAGTGTGATTGATCATGCTCTGTAAGGCTTCTTCTGGTTGGACGGCCTGGTTTTTGGAGGGGCTTTGGACCAGATTTGAAGCGTGCATCCCATCCTCGTTGCTTTCTTTGCCAGTAGATTCTTCCTCAGACCCATCCCAATCATCAACTGCTTTCTGATTGTCATCTCCTGATGTCACGCTGTTCTGTAAACTATCTGTGTTTACCTCAGAGATCCCTCTCACATCCTCTTTTGATGCTCCAACTGCTAAGTCTGAGGTCCATGCTGTAGCTGCCTGTTTGTTTGAACTTACCGTGTCTCCTTCCCACACTCCCTGAGAGATGCCAGTGCCTTCACTTGAACTGCCACCTACTGCATCAGTTCTCTTCCCAACAGGGTCTTCTCCTGTATTCCATAATTCCACACTGGAGACTCCACCACGATTTGGTCCAGCCTGAAGCTCTGCCCAATCCCCTGTAGTGCTATCTTCGTTCTTGCAGAGTGTCTGGTACTCTGCACTGGCTGAACTCAAGGGTGTGGGAGAAGATTCCTCTGAAGCAGTGTGGTTTGCTTCATCAAGGTTGGAATTTGGTTTTAGACTTTGAGTGTCCTCCTGGTCTCCAGAAAGCACTGACACATTGGAATTGAAGTGCTGATTGACTTCTTTAATGGATTCTTTATTATCAGACTGTGAAGACGCACTTCCTACCGCACTGGCTTCTGCATATTCAGAGAGTTTAGAAGAACTGTCCGTTCTTAGGCCATCAGACTCATCCATCCCTGACCTGGCAGAATGTGGGGTCTTATCACTTTTCCACGAGTCTTCAGGTCTTGACCATTTCTCTACATCAGAATTGTCCTTGTCCATTCCCTGAGTGGAGGGTTGACAGCCTGAGCTCAACCCCCATGTGTAATTTGCATAAGTGGGAGTGGCAGAGGCGTCTGACGATAAGTGCAGAGAAACAGAATCTACTGTTTGATCTGGAAGAGAAAAATATACCACGTCAGAAAAGATTAAAAAAACAGGTGTTTAGTAACTTTTTCAAATTAACCCACCTGAGGCATCAGCTTGCTCCTGAAGGGGAAGTTGGGGTGCAGGGTCCCCTCCGTTTCCACCCCCCAGCAGCATGCAGGACAGTGGTGGCTGGCCCCTTTTCAGTAGCACTTTTGGTTCCTGTTGGTTGCGGAAGCGCGGGGGAACCTCACGGGGCATGTAGCGCTGGGACACCGCGGAGGGGGGCTGTCCGTTGGCCACAGCGGTCCACTTGGCATCGTTCCCTCCCTCAGGGGGGTCCAGCAAACCCCCGATAACGGGACAGGGGGACGTTGTTTCGGCGGGACCCGGTTGAGATGAAGCACAGGTGAGGTTGACAATGGATGTGGCAGACGGAGGTGAGCCCGTTTCTGATAGCAGAACAGCAGTTAAGAAGAGATGCAATCAATAACACATAGCAATGGACAGCATTTCTTAAAACGACTTCTTCATAAAACCAGAAAACTACACAAAAAAAATTTAAATAAAAAAAAAAGCTTTGTAGATTTAAGTTTCAAACCTTGAACCAACATTTTCAAAGTCAGAAAAGAGTGACATACCAAATTATTTTCAGGTGAAACATAATAGAAAAAAAAAATACTTTATACTACACACACTACACAGCAGTTCAACGTTCATTATCAGCGTGGATCTGCACAGTTCATCAGTGAACAACTGCTGTGTGTAGTAATCACGCACATGATGGCATTTACCGCTGATTACAGAACCGGCTTAACTGACAAAACACGCAAAAATTACAGTCGATGATTATCGTGCATACCTTAGCAAAATAATATATTTTGCAGTCCTAAAAAAAGCTTTCTTCAATGTCAAAGAAAATAACCAATTTTTCACAAACGATCTTGAGCAGATTAATGTTGGGCAGTACTACTGGGAAAGAAATTTAGCTTTAGTTTTTCTGTGTTGGGTTGAAGGTCCTGTTTGCAGTTTCAGTGCAGCTTCAAAGGGCTCTACACAATCCTAGATGAAAAATCCAGGTCTTATCGATCTATCATTTTCTAAATGTAAAAAAAAAAAAAAAAAAAAAAAAAAACATACACAGACACACTTTTTAGCAACAGATGCTTGTCTTGCACTAGTTTGACTTTAAAAACTGTGCTATTACACATGTGTGCCGTAGGCAGAAGTACACACAAAAGGTAAAACATGTCATGAGCTAAAGTATGAAGCCCGGAGAACTTTGTAAGACCCTCACTCCTCATCTGGGTTCATTAGAGCCCTTTGAAATTGCACTGAATCATTTGAATCTTCAACACTTTGGTCCCTGTTGAAGTCCACTATATGAGGAAATAATTTGTAAAAGAAAAACATGATCATCTTGAAATGACAATGGCAGTGAGTAAATTACAAGTAAAATGTTTTTCTTCAAGTGAACTAATCTTTTAAAATGATCCAAATAGACCCATTTACTGTTTGTACACAATGATGACGTAGCAACGTATGCGCGCGCATATTGGCAACGGAAGTATAGCGAGAATCAGCAGCGTGTCAAGCTACGCGAGCGGATTAAGCAACACAGACAG
>JAUCNO010002210.1:0-13316 GCA_032353835.1 Enteromius viviparus
TAAAGTTGCAGCCATTTGTTTCTGTTTGCATGCGTTATTTTTAAATTGCAGCGCGTTGAGCTCTCTCGGCCACTGTACTTTTTGGTTAAAAAGGACGATTTGTTAATCGAATTTCAGGAGGACCATGCACGAACGATCGCAGCTGCTACCAATCTCCTCGTTATTAATTACCCCGTCAAACTCTACTCCGCTGTCTTAAATATCGTTCACTTCCTCTACTCAGTTTCGGCGTTTTAGTCTTCCACCGCCTTCCGCTTCCACCACCTGAGCCGCAGTCCAATTAGGGGAACGATCCAACGTTGCCCTCGTTCTCCAGGCTAGGCTCCAAACATCTGTTAACGCTAGCCTTATAGGGGTAAACCTCCTAGAGCTCGGGGCCGCTGGGGCTTCCTGCCTGTCCCCCGGACAGTCCGCCAAACAAGCTATTTTATCCCAGAGGAAGTGGGAACTAGTGAAATAGCCTAATGGCAAGTAATGGTTTAAAACTGCAAAAACGTCAACAAACATTCTGTCATTTTAAATAATTTGTTTTTTAAACAATCTCAATCTAATCAGGTATTAATGTAACAGCTAAGAAACATAAAGCATTTAGCATTAATTAATAATCAGTCATTATGAATGTGTCAGTCTAATCATTTACTGGTAATATCATTGATACTAAACACATCTAAACTTTCTCTTACATTCTACAGGAAAGTATTACATAGCCACGATGACCATGATAACTGCATCTACTGCCCTCACTATCTTTATTATGAACATACATCACTGTGGCCCCGAGGCCAAACCTGTCCCAAACTGGGCCAAGAAATTCATCTTGCAGTATCTGGCCAGGATTTGCTTTGTCTATGAAGTTGGCGAGAACTGCATGACAGCACAGCCAGAGAGACCAGAACCTCATCCACCCAAAACACCTGACGCCAACTGCAACATGAACGGCCAAGCTGGGAAAGATGACTTTGTGTTTAAATTTGAGAGAGGTCAGGAAGCCATGTCTTCAAAGCTTCCAGAAGACACAGAAGACATGTCTCAGATCATGAGTCCGGCGTGCTCACTGGGAAAACACCCCACCTGTCGCTATGGCGCGTGGAGGGAGGGAACTTTCATGAGCATGGATGGTGGTGATGGGGTGGCAGAGGCAGGTAAATGCACAGGAAGAGGAGAAGATGGATGCAGAGATCATGATGGAGGGCTTAATGTGCAGTGCAAGTGTGAGCAGCAGCATCTCATGAGGAACATAGAGTATGTTGCAAACTGTTACCGCGATCAGAGAGCGACTGCGAGAAGAACAGGAGAGTGGAAGAAGGTTGCCAAGGTTCTGGACCGATTCTTCATGTGGCTGTTTTTCATTATGGTTTTCTTCATGAGCCTGCTCATAATGGGGAAAGCCATATAACACAATTGGGTTTCTGTTGATTGACAAACAGAGAATCATTATTTTAACCTCTGGCATTCAGTATAAGTTACTTTGATTCTGTGTTATTGCCTACATATCTTTTCCAGCAAGGACAAGACACGTGAAGTGGCGGACACAAATGCAGTTTAGTGGAAGCTATTGAAGTTTTACTGGTGGTTTTCCAGGAAAAAAAAGGACGTACTGAAAAAGAGAGAAATTAATCATTGGATTTAACCCATAATTTTTTTTCAAGCTTTTTATTTATTCGTTTTTCTTCTTTGTTCAGATGCTTGTTTTTTTTTTTTTTTCTTTATACAAATAAAAAGTGTGAATTAATCCTCTGAGATTTGAGGTGATGTTGGGGACGCTGAGATGTTTGAAAATGCTCTGATATTTGTGGTTATTTCAGCTGCTTAGCTATGCTACAAGCTGTGCTACATTACTAAGTGACCAGGATGGATGTACATGATTGCATTTTTTAGAAAAAAAAATATTATGTGTGCTTAGTAAGTTTTGGGAAAATAAAACTAGCTAAAATAAGGCCAAACAAGTCTTCAAATTTTATTCTAAAGTAAATTTTATTCCACTCAGGTGTACATTATATGACACATGCAGATGAGAAGCTGTGTAGAACACTGAATCTTATTTTATTCATTTATTTCACTTTAGGTAAATTAGTGCATGTTGTGAATAAATTAAATACTTTAACTGTGGTTGATTTTCCTGGAAGCCTTTTCTTTTTTTTTTCAGAGTTCTAATGCATTGCTCATCATTTTTATTTATTCTGTATTCCCCAAAAAATCGTTTAATAAAAATAACCATTACATTTGGTTTTGATGCCCTTGACCATTATCATAGGGAGTTTCATTGTGGTCCTTGATGCGTTTAGGATGGATGGCATTTTCACTACAAAGTGCCTGTCCCAATCATATATACCGTCTATACACACACACACATATATATATATATATATATATATATATATATATGTGTGTGTGTGTGTGTGTGTAGTCCCAATACTGACACTAGTGGTCATGACACAAGACAGTGCAAAGATTACAAAGAGTGTGTACTGAGACCAGCCCAAATGCATTGTGGTGATCTGTTCACAAACTACTTTATACTCGATTCACAACTGTATTAGAGCTGACCACTTTTGGCCAGATCCCAAAAAGCATACCAGATAGAAAGGCTTTAAAAGTGAACCTTTGCCTCTTTTAAATTAAAAATCTTAAAGTAGACATTTTTCTTCTCCCGATGGTCTCTACATTTCAGGCCAAATATCTTTTCTCTCAGCCCTGCTGTTCTTTTCTTTTGCTATCCTATTTAATACACTATTTTTTTTTAAATACACAAACCGAGACGCGTGCTGGTACAAACACATTTTTAGAGGCATTTCAAAGAGGAAGTACATGGTAAGAGGAAGGATGTATTTTGTACATTGTTACTATCCTTCTTCTGCAGTTCGAAAAACGCTTCTGAGAACATTGTGAAGGGGTTGACTTGAGAAAACGGTAAGAAGATCTTCTTTAATGGCACATCCATGTTTATTAGTAGGCAATGTGCAGTTTATTAAAGCTAAATGCTGAAGTAATTTTGTTTTTTTTTCTGTGCAGATTTTGGAAAACATTTGAAATGCAGATCATCTCGTGTTGTACAGTCCTCTGTATTGTATTATTAGATGTGTTGTGTACAGGTATACTTCTTAAATTGTGAAAGTTTGAATCTTATTTATTTAATCTAGATTAAACTATGAATCTTTAAAGTATTGTTATCAAACATGTTTAAAAAAACAACAAGTCTGCTTGTTTTATTCAGGTAATAAAGGTACTGCAAGAAAAGACCCGACCATCAACAATACACCAGAAGTCACTCCAGTTTCAGCATCATGTGCTCTCACTTCACCTAACTTCACTTACCCAGGTAAAGATCAACTTCAAGCTGTTGAGTGGAATGTGTGTAATAAAGAAATAGATTTAAGAAGTTTGAGATTTAAAACAGAGGAATAACAGAGGAGTGGCTTGAACCTGATCTGACCAAAAACAACTGCAGCAGCATCATCAAAAGAAGATGAAGAAGAATATGCTTTCAGTGTGGGGAGCTGTCAAACTGTACATAACTCCAAAATCATCAGCTTTGTTTGGCAAAGTTAAACAGGTCCAGCTTTTTCTTGTAGTTTGCAGTTGCCTTTTAGTTCTTTGTTGTTTTAGAAGAGTGATCTGTTTCAGATGTTTTAATGATTTCATAATCCCAGCAGAGAAACCGGATATAATCTGTCTTAAATAAAAAACGTCAACACATAGTTGTGTTAACCACGCTGCTATGACGACGCTTCTGCAACATGTGTTTCATTGTATGAGCTGAACAAATACTTAAAGAATGGCTCAGTTATTTATTTAGACTGTGGTAAATGCTGAGTGTCTAACTTGTTGTGTACCTCTATTTGCAGACAAGCCTGTAATGCACGTTCCTCTTCTCAGTGAAGGAGAGAAGGCCAATCTGACATGTTCGGCTCCTTTTCCTTGTCCTGAAGCTCCTCCTAAAATAACATGGTGGATCTGGACAGGAAAGCAAAACATCACTGATCTAAAGAATAACATCACTCTGACCATCCCCTCAACTTTGACCTTAACTCCAAACACTGACCTGTACAATGCTACTGTAGGATGTGTCGTTAGCTACGGAAGCAAAACCATCAGTACAAATAAAACCCTCAAAGACATGTGTGAGTTTACAAATCTACATTTTAACTACTACAACTGCCCAAAGACTATTACATAAAAACCCAGACGAGCACATCCTTTACTGTTGAGAACAAGCTTCTTACATCTTCTACTGTTTGGATGTTCTGTGATGATCAGAAAGTAGAGTTAAAATATTTATTTCTTGGGTAAATGTAAACGTTCTGCCAAAATTAATTCAGTTTCTCATTTTTAGATCTCAGAATTCAGGTTAATAACAAAGTGATGGAAGGTGGCACTCTCAACCTGAGCTGCTCTGTTGAGAGTCACCCATCATCATCATCTGATCCTGAATGGAGATTCCCTGGAACTAATGGAACCACAGATAGATTCATGAACCAAACACCTGCTGAATTTTTGACGATAAACAATGTGACAAAGAAGAATGCTGGGGTTTACACCTGCCTGAGGACATATGGGAACAAGACACTGAGTGCGTCCATCACTATCAATGTCATTCGTAAGTAGAATCAGATTCAGTCTTACTACATCACAAATTACAAAATGAAAATGTGTCAGCAACTGTTGAAATACTTAATTACGACACATAGAACTTTCAAACATTAGAAGTTCATTGTGTGTTTGCAGGAGAAGTCTTTAAAGTCAAAACATACGTCTTTATTAATTATAATGTCAAATTTATCACATGCCAGCTAATACAATTGGAAGTGAAAACATCTCACTCAACACTGGAAGTACTAAAGGTAGGCCTGAACATTTACATACTACAGACACTGTATGATTATTTCAGAGTGATTATGACTTTGGCAATTAGGACATTTTTCTTGTTTGGTGTTGTTGGTGAACAACTAGGGTGACAGTTAGGATTAGGACTGGGATTATATTATAAAGGCCGAATAAAATTCTTATTAAACTAATTTAATAGGCAATATGGCTAGATATTGGATTAAATGTTGTTCCAGGACAAGCAGAAAATTCCAGGATCATGTCCTACTCTGCCAAATCTAATACTCCCAACTCTGAGCAATAGGTATTACTAACAATTCCATGTTTATTTAAGACATAAAAGATTTCTTTATGAACTGGGACACCTCAAAAATACTCACATTCTTGGCGGGAATGGCGTGTTCGGCCCTCATCTTCTCAATGGTTTTGTGTTGCTGGGTGTCTTGCCACAGGTAGGCCCACCAATTACAGTGTCTAAAAGTTCATCAAACCACATTTATCCTAATAATTTAGCGTTGATATGTCTGCTTCAAGTCTAATCAGCTCAAAATCTTTTTTTAACAGAAGCAAAAAAAAACACAAAGTGCCAACTGCAATTCCGGACACTGATGTCAATTTGGAGGTAAGACCCCAAAACATACCCATGACCGAATTATAACACTTAAAGTATGATATTTATATAACTTTTAGTTTCAACACGCTCGTATGGAAACATCACACGACTTTGTGTCATAATGTCACTCTGGAAGATTGCATGTTTCATGAAACAAACATTGTGTCAGTCTTAACCTAACATCATTTGAAATATGTCTGAATTTTTGTTTCTTGAAAACAAGTGCCATAAAAATAGATGATACAACTCTGATATGCCATACAATTATGAATACAATAGTATTAAATTAAATAAAGTACAATTTATGTGAATGATGGCAACATTTTGCCAGAATCCTCTAATGACTTCCCTGTCGTAGACATATGTCAAAAGAATAAAGATATGTTTTATATGTTTTAGATGGTGCAGACAGATGTAGCTCAGACTGGAACCAATGAGGAAACACCTCTTCATGGACAGCCAAATGGTGTCAACCAGAACACGGCTGAACCGACAGACGGAGCAGAGGAGGACGGGGCAGTCGGAATTGATGTAAAAGAAGTTGACTACGCCAGCATTGACTACTCCCTTTTAAAGGACAGAGCACCTGAGGAGGAAGAGAAGGAACCTACAGACACAGATTATGCTGAGATTAAGAGGGATAAGAGAGGCAATGGGAATGAAGGGGAAGTGCTTTCAGATGGAGATGACCAGGCTGAAACAACAGACCAGATAGAGGGAGAAGAGCTGGAGCTGGAGCTGAAAAGTTAAGGAATTACACCCAGCAACAGTATTTATTTACTGAATAAAATTGTTTTTATATATTAAGTACTGATGCTTATAGTATAGAAAATGTTTTTATGAGCTTTTTATGAGCTACCATTAAAGTCTGCATCAACCGATTATACTTCAGCACTGTGTCTTTTGGATGTAGTAAAGCAGGCATTTTACTCACAAATGAACACTGATGGCTGGAGTGGTGTGGTTAAGGTTGTCACGCTAATACCCAAGCTGTCAAACGGATGTTATCAGAGAAGACTCGTCATTTTAGAGGGAAGGAGCCTTTTCAGATTCGGATTCAAGATTATGAAGGCAAATTTTTGATGTGCACAGATGAGTTTTGTTCACCATAAAAGTAGCAATGAGAGCAAACATAATAAATATAGTTTTGATTTCATGTTGACTTTAATAAGTAGCCTATATAATTCCTTATTTTTTTAGCTTTTATGTGTCTAGCATTAATAGTTGCAATATGAAATTTAATTAGATTATATTACAATATCTGTTATTGTTTTTTTTTTTTTACTGTGTGAAAATAAATTTGTTTTGTTTGTAATAAGGTACTTGCACACAGAGTCTGAAATTTTCGTATGATTTTCAAGGTTTTTTTTTGTTATTGTTTTTTTCCATATTCGTCATCCTTTTCAATCAAAATGTCTGAAACGGATGTGAAACCGTAGAAAATCATACTTGATCTGAACTTTTTGATGACAGACGAACGTTTCAGAGGCGGTGTAAAGGTGATTCACACAACATGAGGTCATATTTATTTTTTTAACATGAAAAAAGAACACAAAATCTTTTACGAAAATTTCGGACTCAGTATGCAATAACTCTAGGATTTTAAAGTCAAGGTTCATATTTGGGTTTTGGTAGTCCCAAACAACAGGTTGACATGCATGCAAGTTCAAAAACTACTTTCATTTTCTTGTAATATGCATTTATTTTAAATTTGTTTGCTTCCAAGCTTTCTAAAACTGTTGCAAACTAATTTGAATGCATTCAATAAAGTATCTAATAGTTACCTTCAGCTTCATTGCTCTTATTAAAACAAAAGTGTCAAATTCATAAATAATTCAGCATTGAAATTGTTTATTGTTATATGGAGCTGTCGGCATACAGTATAGGGCTTTGGCGATGTGGCAATCAATGATAGTTTCAGATTCTTCTTTCAAACAGCACTTGACCTAAAGTGACATCAGCAGTTTTTGCAGCTTGCAGCTTGAAAAGCAAAGAAGTGTTGCAATAAGTTACAAATAGGCCATGACACTTAATCCACTGAAAAATAAATAACTCTGAAGATGCAAGCAACACGCATGAATAAAGTAAATGGTTAATTCACACTTGCTGCAATGCATGCTGGGAAACCACAAACTTTTACAGATCAGCATACATTGTACTATATGGCGTTGTATGTTTAGAATAACTCCATTTGAGGGAATACAGTAAGTCTAAACCGAAAGTTAATAAAAAAAAACTTTAGATTTGTCTAATAAGTGTGTATGATAAAAGCTGATTCCTCAAGAAAGGTAAATCTGCTCGTTGCTGCTCTGGGATGACGTGTGTATGAGCAGGATTAGGTCTTAGATAACAGGATAAGAATGTTCCGCACACTACAGGGAGTCCTTAAATAGCATGTGAGAGTGTTAGAGTCTCGATTGTCTTGTGTGGTTTTGATATTTTCAACCTTTTTTTGTGGTCCACCACATTGGCTGTCATCCTGTATGATCTGAAAGAAGGTATGTGATATTATAGATGTAGGGAAAACCACATCAAAGTTTTTATTTTATCTAATCATTATTCCCACCTACCTACTTATGTGTAAGTAACTTATTTTCACCTTCAGTTTGCTAATAGTATCATGCTTGGTGTGTCAGTTTTGAAACTAAAAATAGCCTATATTTCCTATATGTACTGTATTCGACTTCCATATTTGTAATATTTACATGGAACTATGTGACCCTGGATAAACATTGCTCTGCTAAGAGCTACTTGATTTTTAAAGTAAATTATAATTTATATTTTAATGTTTACATGACTAAAATGGTGGGTTTGAAAAATTCTTAATAACATTACATTTTTACTTTATTCAATAAAATATTAATAAATGTCAAAAAACATTAAGACACAAAGAAAAAAATTCAAATATACAGTAAAATAGTATTAAAATGTCAAATTAATGTACAAGAAGCATTTCATTTTATTATCAATTTTAACAATTATTTTGCTGTTTAATAATTCTGTTTAAACAGTGATCTTTTATTGTCTGGGTTCCGGATTTTTCAAGAATTGAACTTTCAAAAGAACGTCATATATTTGAAACATAAACTTTTGTTATACTCTAAATTTCTTTACTATCACTTTTGATATCTTTAATGCATCGTCACTAAATAAAAGTATAAATTCTTAAAGACTCCAAATGTCTAAACCACCAACATTGCTTTCAAACACTGTAAGAGATGTATCTTTGTAGATTAGTTATCATCTCTTCCAGACATGGCTGATGTGCTTAGGGGTCTTAACCTCCTGGAAACTCTAAAGGAATCCATAGAGAAGAACAACATTTCCGATATAAAAGATGCACTTGAGGACATGCTGATCAGCAGAATCAACATTGCAATCATTGGGGACAGGAATGCAGAAAAGGCCACTATCATCAACTCCCTTCGAGGTCTGAGCCAAGAAGATGAAGGAGCAGCCCTCTTTCCATCATCTTCCGCCCCAGAGGAACTAGCCGTATTCCCCAACCCCAAGCATCCTGACTTTCGCCTCTGGGATCTGCCATCGGTTTCTAGTGACACATCTTTTAAGGCTGAAGAATATATAGAGCGCTTTAAAGTTACGAGATACAACTCTATCATTATCGCATTCACAGAGAAACCTAGCGTTAACAGCGTGGCGTTGTGGAGGGAAGTTAGGTCGCTGCAGAAAGATACCGCTTACTTCGTCTTACTATCATCCGTTAAGGATACAGAGAAAACACTGGAGGCGAAGAAGACGCGAAGCTTAGAAGTGCTCAAGACGGAAGGTGTTCCTCTGCCGAAGGTGTTTCTGGTACAGCCTTCAGCTTTGGAGAAACTGGACTTTGGAAAGTTTTTAGAAGTCATGCGAGGTGACCTTCCAGAGATCAGAGCCCATGCTCTTCTTCTAGCACTTCCTACATTCTCCAACTCCTTGGTCACTCAGAAGAAAGATGCCTTCAAGACACTGGTGTGGGCTGCTGCGTCGTTATCTGGTGGTGTTTCTGCCATTCCCATACCTTTGGTGGCCTCCATGGTGGATGCTACTATGGGCGTACGGATTCTGACCAAGGCTCAGATTTCACTTTGTCTGGATGACGAGTCTCTTGAGCGACTGGCGAGGCAGCGGGGTCTAGACCCAGCCAGGCTGAAGGCCCTGAGGACCTGTGCTCTCTCTGTGGAGGTCAGCAAGAGTGAAGTTAAAAGACGACTCGCAGAGGCAGAGAAAGACACCAGCACTGCAACCACCAGACTGGTGGAGCTGGCCATCCCGAGACAGGCCAGATCCGTCAGCCGATCTTTCACCGTTATGCTACAGGCGCTCAACACTGCTATTGATGATATGAGTGCTGATGCTGAAAAGGTGGTTGCTATGGTAACAGGAGAGAGACAGTAGACTGAGCAGTACTTAATGCTCAAACTTACACCATGCTTGTTCAGACTGATAACTAAATGGACTTTACTGTAGCTGCAGTATTTCAACTAAGCAATATATTAATAAAAAATAACACTCTTCATTTTCAGTATTTAGTAGATTTTTTGAAGAATAATATTATAATTCAATGCAGTTCATTTTTAATCATATGTCATGCTCATCAGGGATGCAAATGTATATCATATATTTAAATAAATACTATCAATTTCAAATGTGGATTTACAGTAGATTTTACCAAAGACATTTAAGCCACATTCACACTACATATATATATCCCATTCAATATGATCAATAATAAAAATAATAATAAGGTTGTAGTAATGTATTATTGTTTTTATTATTATCATGTAATAACAATAACAATAACATCTATTATTATGCTTATTATTACATAATTATTTATTATTATATAATTATTAAATGTTTTATAATTAATTCAACCAATTAAAATATTACATATAGTAATAACATATGTTAATAATTATAATAATTTAACACAAATAACATATTTTGAAATCAAAATGTTTAGTAATACTACAAAGTGAGACATTAATCTCTGTTTGTGTATAAAAAGTTTGTACAGAGTAGGGATTTGTTTTACAAATGTGGTTTAGACTTGCTTGGCAATGGTACACTTCTGGCATAAAAAAAAACATTTCTTACATGGTCATGACCAAAGGGGTTTTTATTTAGCCTTTCATTTCCTTTCCCTACTTCACAGCTTTTACAAAGTTATCAAAAGTTCAATTCAGTAGGTAACAGCAAACACTTGTACAGTACGTGTAATTTACTGTAAGTATTCAGGAAATACAGAGACACAGGCCACAATACATGTGTTTCCTCCCTTTTAGTTTCAGCCACAAACCGACCACTGACATGTACAAAAGGCATGAACTGAAGTCACTTTAGTTCTAGCAAGAATAAATCATGTTCAGAGTTTTATCATTACAATACTGATGTGAATCTAATCTGCTTAAATTACAGTTAGTATGCAGGTGAAAACTGACATACTTACATTAGCATAGATACCGTAGATACCATTCTTTTAACGATATAACAAGTACACTGTGTGTGTTCCCATTCCATTAATACAGACCAACAATCCTTTGATTAATCTGATTTTATAAATCAAATTTGATTAATTTTTACATTGGTAAAAATATTTGATCAATTGACAGTATCCTGCCAATGTTTGGGACCAGTTTTATACACCCCATTTCTGTGTTCTGCATTTATAAATTCAATAACTCCTAGACCTCCATAATTAATAATATTTCTTAGGGCCTGTATTTAGATTTTGTGTTGTTTATTTTTCTATATGAAATTATATAATAATTTAACTAGTGAGGAAAATTATGATTCGGGACGATCCAAGACAGGCAACCAGTAAGATACAACTTTCCTGCCAGTGAAGAATTTTATTTGAAAGTAGGGATGTCAAAAAAATTGCATATGCACCAAAGGTTACCAGCATACCAGTATTTCCTGCTAGCAGTTGAGAGCTGTTGAGCAAACTCTATTTAACTGCATTCCCCTAACATTCACTAGGATTGCAAGATGTGGGCTGCTCTGAGGCGACTGAAATCCTGCAGCAGCAGATTGTCTAAATGAAGGCCAAAGGGGATAACCTTTTGATCTATTCTATATAGCACTTACCTGTTCTGCAACTCATTTCATCTTTTCTCTGGTGTTTGAATATGTTATCATATTTTTTCAATGTCTCTCTTGTTGAGATCTGTGTTCTATATTTTTACTTCGAGATCACCTTTAGATATCTTTGATATTGAACTATTATTGGTGTCTGACCAAAGCCACAACATCAACACAAATTTAGTTTAATTCTTTAGAGTATGCACCATTCTTTCCAATTCCTTAAAAGTAGAAATCATCTTTAATATACAGGCCTGAGCTAAACACAGAACTTTTGAACAGTTCAACTTTGTTTGCTCAGTCAGTAAATTGTTAAATAACAGTATATCCTCTTATTCTTGGTCATTAACATCCTGAACGACTCGCATGTTTACTTTTTCCTGCTGCAGCATTTGTCTGCTGATAGCAAGATGTTAAACGCCTTCATTTTCTGAATAGTTTTGAAAAAACTATAACCACTGCCACAGGAAGTGCAGCTTCGCACTTAAATGGCAGAAATAACACATCTCTTTATCTCTACCATGAATGTGTGCTGGTCTGTAAGTATAACCGGTTTAATTTTAAAGCTCATGCACGATAAGCACTGTGCTTCAATCTAAAGGTTTTTGGCATGCATGTGTAATTATAGTGTGAACAAATGTTGTTTGAGAAATATTAACAGTGTCATTAGCACATTCAACTATGTAAGACTGTTTAAGAAAAAGAAAAAATAGGTGTCTTTATTACAGCAATACATGTTTTTGCTTGATGAGTCAGTAGGTCTGATTTGCTCACTAATTTGGTATTGGAGTGTGAGAGGGGTTTTCTCTTTTCGGAGTGATTGGGTGGAGGAAGCAATAGGGATAATTCATATTTAAATACATGGACTGGAAGCATTAGATTGTAGCTTCTGTCATACCCTTTCCTCTTCTTTGATTGGGTTTAAATGGGTGATAGCCGATACTCTTCAGAAGACGTGAAATAGCGTGTGCGTATTTGTGATAAAACATCTGGTTACTATAGAACTATATCCACCTTTTTCTTTAACACAGAACTAAGCCTATACAGTAGGTGAGACTTCTGCTTGAGCACCCGCCCCTTTCCTCCTGGATGCCTCAAGTACCCTATCCTTGTTTTTTTGTTTGTTTTTTTATGTGTATGGAGCCACAGAGGTGCGGCTGGTGACAATGTCTTTGCCGCACAACAATAAAATGTAACTATTAATCTCAATTTTTCTTAATAAATGGATCTGGCTCACATTAGTCACATGACTGCCCTTAACCAATGCTTGCTTGTGAGGGCAGAGCGTGCTTGGTACGAGCCAGTATAGACTTCTGCACCCGGTGCATCATGGGTATTTATTTAGAGTTTTTCTATTATTCCCTGCATGCCCCTGCACTGTGTTTGTTGATGTTTTCAAAACCCCATGTGCTATGTCTCCCTGTGACCTAGTTTTCTGTCAGTGTTGATTACGTTCAGGTGTGTCTTGTTTGTTAAAGTGATTGTCTGTGCTTTGTAAGTTCCATTTAGTCTAGCCCTGTTGTTCCAGTCATTAACGTTATATGGATGTCGTGTGAGTTCCCTGCCTGTCTGTTCGTCTTGGATTTATTAAACTATTGTTACTTATCTCATCTACGACTCGATCTTCGTGCTTTTCTCACACGGACCGTGACACATTTAAGCAAGACAGTTGCGTTTTTGTATTAGTGATGTTATGTGTGGTTATGTTCAAGTTAGATTGGGGGGGTTTGGTTCATTTGCAGCCCTTTTATATAAAAGTGTAGAGTTACCGTCATGGAGACAGATGTGTAGGGGA
>JAUCNO010002211.1:0-13316 GCA_032353835.1 Enteromius viviparus
CTGTTTTTGTCACCTGCCCTCACTTTTGCCTTTGATTTGTATGTGTTTAAATACCCATGTCTTTTCTTTGTAATTCAGGTCTTGTTAATGTTATGTGATGTGCGCAGATGTTCACCCTTGTGTGTTTGCTGCCTCGCCAGCTTTTGTGTTTTTCTGGAGCTTAATTATTAAAGAGTGTTTTGCATTTAATGATCGTGTTCTTTGTAACGAATGAGCTCAGGACACGGATTGAATAAAGTAACGTTATGTTGTGTTCCCCTGCCGTGTGTTCCTTTTGCTGCCTCGTCAGCCTTTTTTCCTTTGTTCTAGAGTTTTTTTTGTTTAATTAAATATTACTTTATTCAATCCGTGTCCTGAGCTCATTCGTTACAATAAATTATATGTACATATAAAATATTATATGTACATATAATTATATGTACAATAGACGTAAATATTTTCAAAATACTGTATGTGTTAGTCTTAATATATGCATAACAAATATGCACAGAACACACATGCAAACAAAAACTTTGCCCCCTTACAGGTCAGCTTATGATATGAGCAACAGTTTTAATCAAGATAACCCTGTAACCCGGGCAAGGATCGTTAGTTGAGCCTTCCTATGTTAGTTAGCGCATGCTAATGAACGTTGTTGTAAACTATTTCCGTCCTGTCTGTTTTTTCTCATCCAAAATCAGAAGCGCTCGCGCACACACATACATACTCGCACGCACGCAGACACACAGCGCGCGCGCTTGAGTTCGTATGGCTCGTGCGCTCATGGAAAGCTGATGTGTGGCGCGCTCTGAGAGTCTCTCACATTTCAGGAAGTGTCGGAACTCCTCAGCTGCTGTCCGTCTGTCCTGCTCTATATTATGGTCGCGCGGCCGTGACCCGCGTGGATCGTCGGTGTGGATCTCCGGTGGGGCACCATGTCCACCCGGTACAGCCCGAGGCGTGCGCTCCTGCCTGCGGTCTGCGTGCTGACTGTCTGCTGCGCCGGGAGCATGTTTACAGCCGGTAAGAGCAAATGTTCTACAACTGCTTTGTGCACTTACAACTTTCACATGACTGTGTGGATGACTGTGTGGCTGCGGCTCAAAAACTAGCACGCTGCCTACTTAGTCAAACAGCATTTATGGGCATCACGGGCACGCAAAAGTCAAACTGCACAGTTGTTTATTTAATACACGGGTTTTACCTGATACGACCCTGAAATTAGCTTTGAACACAAATCTTTTCATTTTGACAGGTCGTTTAGATGAAGTAGCTTGCATTTGGGTTACTTGGCATAAATTGGAGTTTGTCAGAGTCTTGTATTCTCAGAGCACAACTAATGCATGTCGGACAGTTTGTATGAAGAACATGCTCAGAACAGCTTCTTTGGGAGATGCTTTAATGACAGAGGCATTAACAGAACATCTGTGGTTTGCTGGTGGTTCTCATTCTCATAACTTGTGGTTTGTAATACACTATTTGTTGACCAGATGATGATTTCATATGAATCTATTTATTAATTGTTTGATTTATGACCAGTGACAATCTGGTTGAATGATTTACAGATTATTGTAGGAAAATGCAGCTGTTTAGGAAAAATATGATTGATTGATTTTTGAAAACCAAGAAAATTAAGTTTATTTTAGGGCCAAGATTATTTTTTAGAGACTTTTTCCTCCTACATTCTCATTACAATGATGTATATAGTCGTATAATGAAATTTGCAATTTTAATGCATGAATACGTGTTTCTATTTGTTGTGTATTTTATTTATGCCATTTGTTAAATTAAAGCATACTTTGTGTAATATAGTATAAAATTACTCTATTACAGTAATGAAGATCAAATGATAATAACCATGAAAATAATGACATTAGAAATACAGTATGTATTAAAAAAATCTAAATGTTCCCAGATACATTGGAGTAATGAAAATGCAAAATTCCTTTGCAAATAATGTTTTTTGGGGATAAGGTATGACCTGGATTTGGTTTTGTGGTATTCACCAGTATAGTTTGGTCTAAGAATACCAGTCTTAAACAATTGAGATTGTCTGTCTGTCTTTCTTTCTTTCTTTCTTTCTTTCTTTCTTTCTTTCTTTCTTTCTTTCTTTCTTTCTTTCTTTCTCTCTGTCTAAGACACGCATCATCATTGGTAAAGTGCTCTTAATTAACACAGAAAACAATCAGTCTCTCTTCGCCTCCTGATGCTAAATGTATTTGTGTGCGAGTGATGATTATGTTATTGTGTGCTCAGTTGAGTTAATTGCATGTCGACGATCATCAATAGTTAAAAGCTCATTCATCATGGACGCGGTAAGTGATATGAAATGAGACTCCGGGAGGGTTTGGTGGACGCAGTCACAGTGATTATATGATGTGAGCGCTAATGAAACAAACGCACTGCATGCAACTCTGCCAGATTTGATAAATGACACAGCATTACAGCGACGTGGTGCTTGATCAACCACAGATACTCTCATTAAATCAGAGCGCTTATACAAAACAGGTGTGCTGGAGGGAGGAGGAGATGTGGAGCTTCATGTAACCATCATAGTTTACAGTTTAATTTGTTAACACTGGATAAATGCAGCATTACAGCACTTGCACACCAGTGGATGCTCTGGAGTGAATGGGTGCCGTCAGAATGAGAGTCCAAACAGCTAATAAAAACATCACAATAATACACATCAGTCCATGGAAATTAGTGTGTCTGTAAGAAGCAAATATATCTGTAAGGTGTATTATCTTTAAACCATTAAGCCAAAGAAGCTCTGTGTGGATTTTGCCTTAAGTCATGGTTTAAAGTAAAAAATGTCTTAACCGTGGCTTTGTTTGATCAGATGTTAACTGATGAACTGGATTGGTGTGGATTATTGTGATGCTTTTATCAGCTGTTTGGACTCTCATCCTGACGGCACCCATTCACTCCAGAGCATTCATTGCTGAGACCAAATCTGATGAAGAAACAAACTCATCTGAATCAGGTATTGCCTGAGGATGAGAACGATTTCATCACTGAACTGTTCCTCTAATGATTCCAGTTCCTCAGCAGTTCTCTTACATAAAATAAAACTATTATTGGTTGCAAAGATTTTGTTGTTTACATAATACTGTAAAAAGTGTTTAGTTTAGGTTCTCAAGAACTGCTCCAATCGATTTTTGATCTCCAGAATGATTCTGTTTTTGTTTGATTCTCGTCTCATCCTTGAGTCATTGAAGGGAGACATAGACAAGGAAGGACAGAGGAACCTAGTAAGATGAGTGTAGAAAGATGCGAGGTGGAAGTCAAGAGAAAGAACAGAGAGGAAGAGAGATGAGCCCGTCACAGTGGGGTGTAAAACCAGAAACCGTTGATATGACAACAAGGTTACAGAGACACACAATCAAAGCCATGTGTTAGAGAGAGGATGTCGACTACTGCGAGCGAACACTGTCCCTGAGTCTGCTACAAACGCTCCCGCTCCCTCTAGACGCAGCGGGTGGGAAAACCAGTTCATTGCCACTTCTGTGAGTGTGTTGGCATGTTTGAAGCTAGAGTTCAGCAGAAGATAAAAACTCTCATCTTTTGCTCACCCTCGTGTCATTACAAATGTGCCTGGTTTCTCTTCTTCGGTGGAACACTAAAGCAGATGTTTTGCAAAATGCACAGAGTGCTCTTTTATTTTGCATAGTGGGTTGTCAAGCTCAAATATAAGGGAAATATTATAGAAATACATTTTGTGCACTACCTTTAAAAGTTGGGGTTCAGTATGTTTTTCGAATTTAAATGAATGCTTTTTATTCATGCATTAAATGCTGAAAATTCAGCTTTGAGCACAGGAATAAATTATATTTTAACATATATTCAAACAGTTAAATGTTATTTTAAATTGTAATAATATTTCAATATTTTTTGCCATTTTACTGTATTTAAATGCAGCCTTTAACCTTCAAACTTAATAATAGTGTGAAAATATTCCAAGTGCTAAGCCATCCGGAGTCAAATTGTGTGTCTAGAAGAAAAAAAAAACTAAATATGAGTCAATTTTTACTAAATATGTTCCTTGTATCTCTAAAATCACATTCACTCCACAGTTTTAAATGTATCATGTTTCCAATATTCACAAATTGATGGAGCGCAATGTCTTCAAGCATTGTTTTAGAAACTATGCTTTATGCTTTTTTGTGCATTCACTGCATGGACAACAAAAGTCGGTCCCATTTTATGTCAACTACTATGTACTTACATTTAATTGAATTATTTGGTACAATGAACTAATTGTGTACATACATGTTTTTACATAGTACTTAAAATACCTGTGTGTAATTACATCTGTACAATTAATTTTCAATAAGGTGTAGTTTCACTGTTAACCCATCCATTACACCTTAACCTGCCCTTACCATACTACCAAACCTGTCCCTAACCTTACCCATATCCCACCTCAACAGCAACAAAAGTGTTTCAAAGAAGTTAAGGCGACTTAATATAAAGTGTGACCCGAAAATCTATTTTTGGGTGAACTGTACCTTTAAGATTTTCATGCACTCACTTCCTCTGGAGAAGAAACACAGCAACTTATCTTCCCACAATTCCCCCCTGGTGTGAAATATGCCTCGTCGGTGACAGGAAGTGGTTACCTGGCTGCCGTTTTTAAAGGCTAATGAGTGAGTTTATCAGAACAGGTGCCTGCCTGCGGTCTCACGAGGGCTGAATGCATCCGCGCGGCTGATTTCAGAGTCCAGCATGTGGTCCTGCATAAAGGCAGCTGGAGGCGGAAAATGACTGGAAATCTTTAATGGCATGGTTTTATGAGCAGGCGTCTGCAGAGATTGTTGGGTTTATGGGTACGATCAGTTGTTAATGTGTGAGGGTCACAGAGATGCCGTTCAGAAGCATCTGTTATTTTGCATTATTAAAGTTTACAGGAAATCAAAATTCACCGTATTTGCTTCCCTAATGCACATTTCTAGTCTTGTCGTTTATGATTCATGAGTGCATATTTTTCATCGTCAACCAATATTTTGTTTATTTCAATAGCCGTACTGATATCAGAGAGGCTGCTTATGAGTTAACAACTGAGAATCGGATTATTTTTGCCAATTTTCAGTTTGTCTGCACTGGCTGATAATTACAGCCATTTGGTTAAAAAATAGATGTTTAACAATATTTTAGCGAACTTTCTTTCCAGTTTCGTTCCATTCTGATGTGAAACTTTCACTTTTAACTCTCATGATGAATTAAATCCCTTATTTCTTATTAAATATCAATGTTAAAATAACTACTGTTCAAATGATTGGGGTAAGTAAGAAAATGAACCCTTTTATTAAGCCAAGATGGATAAAAATTATCAAAAAAGATTTCTAATCCTAACTTTTATCCTAATAATTAACTTTTTAATCCATCAAATAATCCTAAAAATCACTGTTTCCACAAACATATGAAGCAGCACAACTGTTTTCAACACTGATAATCATCAAACATGCCTCTCGAGCAGCAAACCAGCATGGTTTCTGAAGGATCATGTGAAACTGAAAACTTGAATATGATGCTTTTTTCTCTTATAGAACGCATTTATTTTTATCTTATTTGTTCAATGACTTCTAGACGATTTGTTAAACAATTAATTTTTCTAAACCCCTTCAGTGATTGGTCAATTTGATTCAAAGCAGTGTTTGTGAGCTTTTAATGCTACAAAAGTGACACCTAGTGGTGAAGAATGAATTTACATTTTCAGTCAGACCAATAAAAAAACAAGTGGGCGGGGAATATGCTTATATTTCATTTCGACATCCAAACGAAAATGACTTATTCCAATGATTCAGTGTCCACTCTTTCTTTTGAGAGACAATAACTTGTATAAAATTTTAAGTTTTTTTACTTCACATGATGTTTTCATTCACTTAATAATGTGTGACACACTGCATAAAAAAAAATCCATAATAGGGGAACTTTCTTTCCAATCAAGAAAAGCTCTGATTTGATATACGGTGGCACATCCACTTTCTTTCTGTTGTAGCCTATTCCTTGCAATACGGTGGCATTGTGAATCAGTTGATGTAGAGTTTAGCATTGGTCAGAGGATAGTCTGAGGCGTACAGTATGTTAACAGTCCGAGAGAGCCTGCACTCATCCGCTCTGCCAGAAATGGATCGTGCAGAGCAGGAAACAGCTGAACGGGATTGAGTATCTACTGGTGAACGCATGACGGCCAGAGAGAGTTTCAGGCGAACCGGCAGCTGTTCATACGCCTCTGGACCGTTGAGAGAGAGAAACCAAGAGACACTCTGGAAAAACAGAGCGTTGAGGGCATGGGGGGTTAATGAAAGACAAACGGATCCTGCGCAGTGACGGACAATTGCACACATGTAGGTTAAACACTGCAGACGATGTCTGCACGCATAAAAGGTCAAATATTTGAACTCAACTGACCCCACCCAGAATCTTTCACCCTCTTGATATGCAGGTCAGAGGCGATTATGTTCTCAATAAAGCTCAACAGTGGCCGCCCACCTCTTCAACAGCCCTGCTTTTCTCATTCGGTTTCTCTACAGGGAAACCAGCTCTAAGATGAATCACCATAATTCAGCTGCTAAATGTATAAATGTAAATGCTCATGCTTTAATTTGAAGTATTTGGTACCATGCATCTACTGATTATTTCAGTTATGCATTTGGCAAGCACTTTTATCCAAAGAGACTTATTGCATTCAAAATTTGCATTTAATCGGTTCATGCATTATAGAGAATCAAACCCATGACCTTGTTGTTAGTGGCATGATAAAGCTACAGAAATGCCAAAAATTAAATAAATTGAAAACAGAAGAAAATTGTTCCTTAGTCATTTAACAATTAAATAACGATTATAACCTGGTAAAATATTGTAATATTTTACAAAACTGTGTTGAATGGTTTAATCAAAATTAATCAAAATTAGTTTATTTGTATAGAAATGGATGAGAATTTTTGCTTTTGGCTCTTTCTGCCTGTGTCCTGAAAGTCGGTTTTAGCTTCAGTGACACCTCTGTGGAATCTTTCATGAAGTAATTATGAATATTTTTGAACCGGCTCTTGGTTTTAATTATGAATGCTCAAGGTGGTGTGTTTCAAAGAAGCATTATAAATTCACATTTCTAAGAAGTAAGTTATTTTTCCCCATTTGAAAGTGGAGAGTCAGCATGAAAACATAACTTACTGTATTTAATCCATTCTTAATGCATTTTAATTATAAAAATAAAGTTTGACGTTTCATTTGATCTCCTTTCATCATCTTATAGGACGGTCACCGTCATATTCATATATTAGTATTTTTCATTGAAATTATTAAATAAAAATATTCAACCGTATTATTGTAGTGTAAAATAAAAGCTCAAATATTTATTGAAAATGTATGGAGTATAAATAAAATTATTCTAGACTAAAATTATTCTGTTTCATTTATAAAAAAAACAAATTATTTGACCTCAATATCTCATAAGAATGTAGAGTAAAATAAATGTTTATTTCGTACTGTTTATAGAATACAACAACAATGACAATAATCATAATAATAATTATCATATTTCATCATATTAATATGATGAAACATTTAAAACTGAATGTATACCATGTAAATCCAGAATTGAAAACACAATGTCAAATTCAGTAAAGTTTTACTACTTTTTTCACTGAAATGTATTAGGAGTCTCTGAACCCTACTTTGAACTCGTGTTTTACTGCACCATTAACACACCATTTAAAGACTTCCTTAAAGGTGTGAAGACTCTTCAGATCACACTGACCTGGCCAGCAAGTGTCCATTTGTCTCCATTCTATGCTTCATTGTGATTTAAACTCAACAACTGTCAGTGGTGGAATAAATATTTAGTTGCATCTAACTGGATGGAAATAATTCCAGATTTTTCTGGTTTGAGTTTCAAGATGTAGCTGCGGTGTCCTTGATGTGGCCAATGGAGGCCTGTGATGTGATGAATCATGTAGTTTGAGCGTGTTCACCCTTCATTAGGGACCCTCCGTGGGATTAAGCGCCCTCAGACGACGTCTGCCGCATTTTGAAGGCGGAACGGTCTCATCTGCCACATCAGATACCTGAGCGGAGCCCTTGGCCTTCAGCATGGCTCATTTCCCCTGGCTTCCTCCATGTGTCTGGAATCACGGATCGTTGGGTCTTGTGATGCCGAGGTTTAGGTGGACTCAGGGGGTCTTCATGCACGAGTGCAGCTCACGGCGTTCACAGGTGTGACGCGGAGCCATGCAGATGAACCATCACGAACTGTGAGAGTGTGCTTTACCCAGTGCATGACCAATGCATCATGTGTGGCCTTCAACATCTTAAATAGAGCAGTTGCACAGCAGGACAAAGTAATGCACTACAGACCCCTAAAATCTCATTTTCTGCCTTTTATTCCAAGTGTTTTAGGCTAATATGTTTCTAGTGCACTCCTAGAAGCAGCAGTGAATTTAAAATCTAGTCTTTTTGGGCCTCACATGCAGTATTTGGGGGGAAAACATACCTGTTCTTTGGTTTTCTATTATTAAAAAAGTAAAGGAATTTTATAACACTTAGATTACTTAGATTTAAAAGGGTGACTGTGCGAATATGCATAGAAAAATTTGGGACTTTTCTATTAAGTAAAAAGACAAAATAAATAGTATTTTTTTTTTTTTTTAAATTGTGATTTATCATTAAATCTCTCTCTCTCTCTCTCTCTCTCTCTCTCTCTCTCTCTCTCTCTCTATATATATATATATATATATATATATATATATATATATGCATGTGTGCCTGGGTATATAAGTATATGAGATCTGAAAATACTTCTTTTAAAAGGCATCTTCACTTTCTGTCCAGTAAAATGCTATACTACTATATTTGATAATAATTTTTTTTTAGAATATAATCTATATATTTTATCTATTAAAAATAATCTGATATGCACCACCTCAGCCTCCTTTCAAAGGAAACACAGGAAGAAAAACACTGATGGCTTGTTCATGAAGTAATGCAAGTAGACATCGCTAATACTATTAGAAAAATGAATAGATTTTTCTCAGTCTTACTATAGAAAATGAGATCAGCATGTCTGCAGTGCTTGGCATATGGGTTCTGTATGTATTTTTATAAAGCGAAAGGATGGTGCTGATTTTGTAGAGATGATGTCATGATGTGTTTGAGCAGCAGAGATGACCATGTGACCTGGCCGTGGCTAAAGGTCATGTGAGAGGTTCTCTGCGGGGTTCTGGCTCCTTTCTATGGGCATATGCTGCTGGATCTGTGTGCCAAGCGCAGGTCGCCCTGGAGCTCTCAGATGTCCAGCAAGCCCCCCGGACCTTCTGTGTGTGTAGATAGTCCGCAGTCAGGAGATTTCTGAAGGTATGAAGTTTAGTGATCCACCGATATATGTATTCCCTAGGCCGATATATCGGTTAACATTTTATATTATTGGCTGGTTTTTTTTCATTATCGGAATGGACCAATAAGATTTGTGTTTGTTTGTTTGGCTGATATGTCAGAAGTGGAACCTGTATTTTGACAGTTAATAGAATATATATATTAACTTTCTTTAACCAATGTGATATTATTGGCTATATATTGGCCACTGTTTTCTCTAAGATAATTAACCATCAAAAATTTGTATCAGTCAACTGCTAATGTAGTTCAGTAAAGATTTAAAGATTTAAACTTTAAAGACACAGTTCACCTAAAAATGACAATTCTGTCATTATTATTTATATCATTAAGATATTTTATACTGTGACTGAGTCAATGGCTAGAATCCACTGTTATGGAGTCCATTTAGGACCCAAGTATGGAAACTCTCAGTTGTGGATCCGTCATGATGTTATGGTCCCACAACTGTGAACACTAAATGGGGCTACACTACTCTTCCTCTGGCTGTTGTCTGAGTATGTGGCACACATGTGAAACAGCTGGCACATGCTAAAATTACATGCATATGAACCGTATAACATGAATGACTAGTACAAGCCACTCTCTTTCACACACTCAAAACAGGTTCTTGATAGGAAATGCTACAAATCAGTGGGTACAGAGGTCATAATGACGGGCCAGCAGGGGGCGTCTCGTTCACTGCATTCCACCTGGGGATGTCAACATCTACTGGAACTTTGTATTTAGCATGCTGTAGCACTATTGTGGAAGCTCTGAAGGGCATGTGTGAGTTTTAAAGTTTTGACATGATACAAGTTGGAACAGAAAAAGTATTTTTCCTGTCTTGATGCCGTAAGAGACACTTATTCTTTCAGAAACATCTATATTCTGGTTCTTCAAAGATCTTATAGCTTTTTTTGCATTAACAGACGATGCCAGAAGCAAATGCGCTGATCTGAAGAACCTCTAATGTTACATCAAGAGCATTTTTAGATCACCATGAAATATTTTCAAGCCTTTTTACTTCTGCAATCTGATGCATTTCTGAGCAAAACAAGATATTCAATAAGAAAAAATAGGACAGAGCTTGATTTGGTTCATCAGGATGGCTGGGAATGGGAAAAGTGGATGTTACATATACTAGAATTGAGCCTTGAGGGAACTTAAAAGTTATGTTGAAAAAGGATTTTGAAGGCAAACATTTATCTTTTTGAGATGATGTGCACTAGTTGTTCACAATAAGACCAAGAGTATTAAGTCTTATTAACTAAAATGCATCTATTTTGGTGTTACTTATCAAAAACAGCTGTTGTAAGAGTCAGATGTAAACAGAAATCACAGGTCTTGTAGGCATATCTGGACCCTGATGTCACCAGCAGGACCCTTTTGTGTTTGTTTAGTGTCGTCTTGCAGGCAGAGCTGTTTGAACTAGTGTTTGGCCAAAATAAACACTCACATCACAATCAGAACGAGGAGAGGAATGTTAATGAGATAAGAATGATTTTCAGAGATGATCAGCATCACTCTTGCTGTCTCTGGGAGACAGAAGATTCGAACAATCCAATTTGAATTGTTTTAAGAATGCTTTGAAACTTTGATTCGTTTTGTATTTTTGAAAAGAGGAGGAAAACAGAATGCAGAATTTGTACTATGTTACTGTGCTTTTTCATTGCATTTATGGACCAACATGGATCCGGATCAACAAAACAAAAAGAAGTTGAAATGGCACAGTTGCATCAACAAACGTTTCAGTTTTGCATTTGTTAAGACTATCAGGTAGGTTGAGGCAGTTCAATTCTGAACCAGTGCAATACATACCTATATCAACATAATAAAAACCTGTGTTTCAGCGCAACTCAGTGGACTTTTCTCTTTGAAACTGCAGGGAAACGTGCAGTAAGGCACGTAAAAAAAGTGCACAGAGGTACGTATTTGTATCAGACCAGGTTGCTTGGTTGTGCATTGATTTATTGCATTTTACTGCACCCTCGCACTGAGTTGTGGAACCTAAAAGTGTGGCCTTTGAGGGGGCACAACTCTTAGCCACAGGTCTCTCAACCAAAGTTGTTGAGAACATCCCCCAATCCAGAGCTCTATCTATGAGGAAACTATATGCTCTGAAGTGGAAGTTGTTCACTGCCTGGTGTAGAGATCACAGGCAAGATCCAGTTAACTGCCCAGTCAATACAGTTTCTCTACTGGGGTCAGCCACTCCACCCTGAAGGTTTACGTGGCGGCAAAATCGGCTTACCACGCCTCTCTCGGTGGACACACAGTTGGTAAAGAACCCCTGGTCATACGTTTCCTCCGCGGAGAGCTGAGGTTGAGGCCACCGGTACATTTCCAGGTTCCGACCCGGGACCTGGCTTTCATGTTCGAGCCCATAGAGGAGATCTCTGATCATTTATTGACAATCAAGACCACACTTTTGCTAGCATTGTGTTCTCTCAAGGAAAGTAGGTGAAGTTCAGGCCCTCTCAATGGCCCCTTCTCATCTTGACTTTGCGCCTGGCATGGCCAAAGCCTTAAGGTACCTACGGTCACACCTCAGTCGTACTACCCACGTTCAACCCACCTTCCTTCAGGGAGCCTGGTCAGCAGAAGCTAAATTGTATGTGTCCAGTGCGAGCATACGTCCACAGAGCTGCTCTGTGGAGAAAGTCAGAGCAGTTGCTTGTATGCTTCGGTCCCCCCAAGAAGGGGTCTCCAGCGATCAAGCAGACTTTAAGCCGTTGGATAGTGGATGCCATCATTCTGTTCTTTCGTCTTAGCTGATTTGAAAGTCTGGTGGCTTGGTCATCTCATTCCCATAGTGTCTTATCGACACGGCTCGAGTACCTGAAGAGGAACATCTCGAGGTTACGTATTTAACCATAGTTCCTCGAAGGAATGAGAAGTTGTGTCTCGAAACCACACAAAGCCGTCACGCTCGAGGCGTTCCCATAGCGTCTTGTCGACGCGGCGTCTCATTCCTTCGAGGAACTATGGTTATATACGTAATTGTGAGACGATTTTTTTGCAAGCAAACTTTTCATATATACATATATATATATATACAAACACATATACTGTAGAAGGTGTATTTTTAGAAGGTCAGATCCTAACAAATGTCTGACAAGCTTTTACAGCTAGTTAAGCCGGTGGCAAGTCTGGTTAGCTTAGTTATGTCTAACTAGCACACTAGCATTCAAATCACAACGTAAGCTTGTTTTTTCAGCAGGAGGAGAGACAAAAGACGGATTTGTCTGCTTTAGTTGAGGGAAAGCCTCAGCTCTAATGTGAAATGAGACTTTTATCAGCGGTGGATGAAAGATTTTGTGCTCCATTTTTAAAAAAGAAAAAAGAGTGTGAGGAAATGGTTCTGATTGCGCAGGCTGTCATATCGAGGGCTTGTGTAAGACAGAAAACAGCCCGCTGGGTGTTCAGGAGGAGTGAAGGGGGCGTTTGCTTGCGCTGTACTGCTGAGGCTTTAGAAGGGGTTTGTGGTTGTTATATTGAAGTGGTTATGGGCCAAAAACGCATGATTAATTTTTGGAGATGTGTTCCCTCACATCCCCTCAGGTCCAGATGTCAGACAAAGATGCTGTATGTGAACTTTTCTTCAGACTCCCACTGGAGATTAGACAATGTTTGTTGCATTTTGGCGTTGTGAAGTTCTCAGACCTACAGAATGTTTAAAAAACTTGAGATAAATACTGAAAGGGCAGATCTGTTGGATGCTGACTTGACAGAACTAAGGCATTCTAGGAAATCTCCTTTTTGATGGTCTTAGCAAGTTTTTTTTTTATGATCAGTTTATTCTGTTATTGCTAAAAATTAATTATTAATTCCTTTTTTTCCAATTAAAAATAACTATAAAACAACTTGCAATATAGGTATGCTATATACATGTTTTTATAATTTAATTTTCAACATGTAAAAAAATCCTATTTTTATATTTATTTATTATTTATAACACATAAAGG